>JAABKJ010001755.1:1886948-2025250 GCA_011634705.1 Andricus grossulariae
TTCAGGAAATCATTTAGATCTTTGTGAAATCATTTTTGGTTCTTTGGAAATATTTTCAAAATAATTGGAACATTTTTGAAATATATATGGTAAAATTGGTCAAATCTTTGAAAAATCATTTAAATCTTTTCGAAATCTTTCAAATCTATCGGAAATCTTTGCTAAATCTTTAAAATCTTTTTGAAATCTTTGGGAAATCATTGAAATGTTTGTGGAATATTTCTGATATCTTTGGAAATCTCTTCAAAATATTTGGTAATATTTGTGAAATTATTGAAATCTTTGTGATATCTTTAGGAAATCATTGAAATCTTTGTGCACTCTTTGAAATCTGTTTGAAATTTTTGTGAAATAATTGAAATCTTTGTGAAATCTTTTAAATCTATCTGAAATCTTCACGAAATATTTGAAATCTGTAAAGTCCTTAGAAAATCATTGAAATCTTTGTGAAATCTTGCTGATATCTTTGGAAATATTCTCAAAATATTTGGTAATATTTGTGAAATTATTGAAATCTTTGTGCACTCTTTGAAATCTATCTGAAATTTTTATGAAATAATTGAAATCTTTTCGAAATTTTTTTAATCCATCTGAAATCTTTGAAATCCTTAAAAAATCATTGAAATTTTTGTGAAATTTTTTATAAAATCTTTGCGAAATATTTCAACTATTTGATTTAATTTGTGAAATATGCGAAATCTTTGTGAAATCTTGGGAAAATCATTTAAATATTTGTAAAATATTTCTGATATCTTTGGAAATCTTCGCGAAACATTTGAAATATTTGATATTTGTGAAATTATTGAAATCTTTGTGAAATCCTTAGGAAATCATTGGAATCTTTGTACAGTATTTGATATCTGTCTTAAACCTTCACGAAATATTTGAAATCTTCGTGATCCTTAGAAAATCATTAAAATCTTCGTGAAATTTTTATGATATCTTTGGAAATATTTTCAAAATATTTGATATATTTGGTAATATTTGTAAAATTATTGTAATCCTTCATGAAATCTTTTTAATTGATTTGAAATCTTTGAAATCTTCAGGAAATCATTTAGATCTTTGTGAAATCATTTTTGGTTCTTTGGAAATATTTTCAAAATAATTGGAACATTTTTTAAATATATATGGTAAAATTGGTAAAATCTTTGAAAAATCATTTAAATCTTTTCGAAATCTTTCAAATCTTTTTGAAATCTTTGGGAAATCATTGAAATGTTTGTGAAATTTTTCTGATATCTTTGGAATTTTTTCAAAATAATTGGAATATTTTTGAAATATATATGGTCATATTTGACAAATCTTTGAAAAATCATTGAAATCTCTGTGTAATCTTTCAAATCTATCGGAAATCTTTTCGAAATCTTTAATATTTTTGGGAAATCATTTAAATCTTTGTGCAATCTTTGATATCTATCTAAAACCTTTACGAAATATTTGAACTCTTTGTGAAATCTTTGGGAAATCATTAAAATTGTTGTAAAATCTTTTTGAAATCTTTGGGAATTCATTGAAATATTTGTGAAATTTTTTCTGAAATCTTTGCGAAATTATTAATGTAATTTGTTAAATATTTGAAGTCTTTGTCAATTCTTGGGGAAATCATTGAAATATTTGTGAAATATTTCAGATATCATTGAAAATTTTTCCGAATTATTTGGTAATATTTGTGAAATTATTGAAATTCTTTGTGATATCTATTAAATCGATTCAAAATCTTGAGGAAATCATTTAAATCTTTGTGAAATCTTTTTGATATCTTTGGAAATATTTTCAAAATATTTGAAATATTTTTGAAATATTTGTTAATATTTGTGAAATTATTGAATTCATTAAAGCCTTTGATCTCTCTATCAGCTTAGTGGCTAAAGCACCCCACCGACAATCGGAAGACGTGATGTTCGATTTCCACCGAAGCGATGGAGAAAGATCTTTTTTCAGAAGTAAAAAAAATTCAATGCCTAAAGAATAAAAATAGCATCACGTAATATAAAAAGGCTCTCAAACTTTCAAAAACTCTTATTTTTCTTGTATCTTTTAGTGTGAAATCCTGCCGCTATACACTGTTAGAAAAATCTGTACTAGATTTAGTATACATGTAATGAAAGCAAGAATGCACAATATGAAATTAAATGTAGTATACCAGCGTACAGTAAATTTAGTTTATGCCTATACTAAAGTTAGTATGCACGTACATGAAATTTAGTATACGCCTATACTAAATTTCATGTACGTGCATACTAAGTTTAGTATTCGCATATACTAAATTCAGTATACGCGTCCCGTTTCGCGTGGGTTCCGTCTTCATCATCTGTAAAAATGATCAGATGAAAAATGAAATTGAAGAACAAAGTTTTAATTTTCAATTAATCATATGATTAAGCTACATTTACGTTAATAAATTGAACATACCTTTTAAAGGGAAGACTTCGCATATCTTTGCAGAAAGAAGCCGAACCTTTTAGCATTACAAAGAACTCAAACTCAAATCAAAACGTGCTTGCGTAGCTGAATATAGTAAACACGTATATTAATTCTAGTATACAGAAACTATGAAATTCATATACATGAAAGAAACTTACTGCACACTTAATAAATTTAGTATACATATAACTTCATAAAAGAAATTTAGTATACATAAGTATACTAAAATTACAAAGTGTAATGAATTTAGTAAACATATAGGAAATTTAATATGTCCATGTATACTAAAATTGCAAACATTTCTAACAGTGTAAGAAAGCATCCAGAGGCAACTGGTGTCACCTCTAACACTCAAGGCGGCTGTGTAAGCATAACATCGGTAAAAGACGACCTGAAAACTACACCATGCTCCTAATGTTGTACCTAAAACATCATCGCAAATAATTTCATACATCGTATTAATTTAACTAATTATATTCTTATCGCATCCGTCACTTGACTTAGTCCGTGGCTATGATGGAAAACCGGGTTCTTTTTAACCCGAGAAGAAGTTATAACAAAAAATAATAATATATGTTTCAAAAGTATCAAAAATTAATCAAAATTCCTATTTTATTTATTTATCGCAGACTTCACAGCCTTTACCCTATTCCCATATTTTCTCATTTTTCTCGTTTTGTTTACTTAAATGCAAACTGAATTAATGAAATCCAACTATCTTTGGTTGAAAAGTCTACTTTTATATATTCTATTGAGAATTCATATTTTTTGTTTAAATAAAATTCAATTATTTGCTTTAAAATAAAATAATTTTGTTGAAAATTGAACTTGTCGCTTTTTATTTCAAATATTTGGCTGTAAATGAACTTTTTTGTTGAAAATTCATATTTTTGTGTAGAAAATTCTACTGATTTGTAGAAAATTCGTCTTTTTGTATAGAAAATTCAACAATATGGTTAAAAAAAATTTCTTTCTTAACTGAAAGATCTTTTTTGGTTGAAAAATTAACTATTTTGCTGAAAAATCGTTTTTTTTTATGAATTAAATTTTAATTTTCAATTAAAATCTTTTTTCGTAGAAATATCAACTGTTACATTGTTCGTTTAGAATTCAAAATTTTTGTTTGAAAATTCAACTATCTATTTAAAATTTCTGATGTTGAAGTTGAAAATTCAACTCTTTGGTTAAAAATTCATCTTATTTCTTGAAAATGCGATATCTTTACTTGAAATATTAGGAATGTGATTAATGTGAAGAATTTCAAAAATTTAATATTACATAGACACCTACATTAATTTTAATTTAAAGAATATATTTCCCTATTTTCATGAAAAATATCCTTATTTCTCCTGTTTTTATAGCATTTTGGCCTGTGAAGCTTATGTCACCTCTATAAAGATATGTTTTTGATTTGCAACTACAGAATTAAGTTATATTTCGGGTTCAGTTTCGCGAGTGAATCGTTAGCGATTTCTTCGCTGTCGACGCTGTCCTTCAAATCTACAAAATTAGCAAATAAATCGTTTAAGAAATATTTAAATGGGAATCATCACTATCATCAAAAAGAATTTATTTCAAAACGTCTTGTTTTCTGATATCTTGAATTTATGTTTATGATTCTTAAAAAAAGAATCAAAACCTTGTAAAAAAGGGGGAAAATTGGGCTAAAATTACCGATTTGAGGTGTTTCAAGGGATTTTTCAAATATAAGGTAAAAAAGGGAGAAAACGTAGATTGGGTAAAGAGGGGAGGTACTGCGATTCTTGTAACGTACTAATAAATGTTTATATCTACTTTTTTTGGTATAAAAAGAATATTTAAAATGTATTACTTAAATGGCAGTTATTTTAGTTATTCGTCGAGGCGGTTGTTTTCACGTATGCGGTTTCCATTAAGTGAAATAAATGCGACTTAATTAAAGGGTGGAAACAATTACTCGCAAATAAATCGCAGCCGTTAATCCGTTATAGCGGAGACAAGTTAAACTTCTCTGCCGGCGCTAGGGATTTGCGGGAACGACGCCGACGCCGAGCGTTCGCATAATTGGCTTTGAGCGTCGCCACCTGCGCCATGTAAAGCCGCAGCCTTTACACAGTCACGTGTGGAGGATTTGTGAGTAACGATGAGAAAATACCTTTCATCAATGATTGTCGTCAACCCAACTCATACCATCCACTTTATCAATTTTAAATCATCCAATCCTTCATTGCAGATAGATTTCAATCTAATTTTTTTAAATCCATAAAAACTCAACAATGTCCATTCAGAAGCCTTATAAAATTTAACATCAAATTGAAAAGTTTAAAGGCGAAAATTTTTAGGCAGAATAAAAAAATTTTGAAGCGCATTGAATCAAAATTGAACGATTACAAATTAAATCGCCTAATATTATTAATATAAAATTTGTTTAAAAACTTAAAAGTGCAAGCCTTGCATGTTCCAACACTGATATAGACATTTTTCTCAGTTGTAAATGTATTGCTAAGAATCTGCGCGCCGCGCGGGCACATTCTCATAGCGCGTTGCGCGCGCGGCTCGCAAGTTTAAGCGCGCCTAAGGCGCGCACCTGTTGGATCTCACGCTCGGTCATTATACAGTACACTCTCCACATTTCTGCATAGGACTTTCAAAATCAAAGGTCAAACCATCGACAACTGAAATTCAGTGACGGTGAATTCTCTTTTGTTAAAGCTCCTTCGGCTTTACCGAACACATTCTCATCACGTCTCTCGCGAGGAAAAAAGGCTAAAAGTAAATTTTCATATCTAATTTGAAAACAATTTTATTATTAAACGTTACATTGTACCTTGTGTCTTTCTGTCAAAAAATTGAACTTGTTTATTTGTAATATCATTTTTCACGATTAAAACAAAAAATACGTGTCTTATAAAAAAAGGAGTGATAACAAATTTGTAGCTATTTTTTGTGTGAATATCTTCCGCCTACTTATTTTTTGATATCTTGAATCGCTTGCCCAAAAATTTTTTTTTTTTTTTTTTTTGAATGTTGTTTTTTACGAATAAAACAAAAAATAAGCTTGAAATCAAAAAGTGATTTTTAAGGAATTTATAGATCTTTCTTGGATGCACAATTTTTGTCCATTCATCTATTTTCGCATCTTGTATAGTTTGACCGCAAAATGGAATTTTTTATTTTTCATTATTTTTTTATGATAAAAATATGAATTTTCGATTTTTGACAAATATTCAAAAAGTTGTTATAATAATTTTGTAGGGCTTTCAAAAATCAAAGTTTTTTTTCTCTTCACTTTTTTCATATCGTGCGCTTTTTGGCTTAAAATATTAATTTTCCTTTTTTTTTTTTTTAATGCTATAACTCTGATCATTTTTGTTTCTCGAAAAAAGTCGTGAGGATAATTTGTTCGACTTTCCGAGTAGCTCTTTGAATTGTTATCCAAAATAGGTGGCTAGCGAACTCGTCCTTACATTTCAGGCCGTAAAACAATGTACCAAAGCTCAATCCAATCTGATCATTTTTCAAAAGTTATCGTGCCTACAACCTACGTCAAAAAATCGTTTTTTCTTACTCAAGGGGTCTCAAAACGTGGAGATTTGATGAAAACCGACCAAGTCAAATTTTACATAAAAGTAATACCTTCTCATTAGTATGAGAATGTAAGAAGGCTATGTGCAGTCGTCCCGAAAAATTGGTGGAGGTGGAAAAGGGGTGACTAGTCTTTCTGAAATTTCAGAAATTGGTCGTGTCAAGTCGATTTTACCGTTGTTTTGTAAAAGATTCTCTAAAATTACAAAAAAATCTATTGTTGTTAGAATTTGAATATTTTATTCTCTCTGCATTATAAATAATAAAGTCTTCAAAATTTCGAATTTCAAATGCAGCCAACAAAATTGAACAATTTTAAATTGTTGAACCCTAAAGTTACATAATTTGAAAATATGGTTTACAAACTTGAATATTGTTAAAAATTAAACAATTTGAAATCGATGGTCCTTAAGGTCTTTCAAAATTAAACAATCATTTAAATAAAAGCATTATTATAAAATTAAAATCGTGTAATTTTGCATACAACAACCTTCAATTTGAAGCTTTCTGAAGTTTGTACAATGTTTAATTCAAATGTAAAATTCGACCTCTTAAGACGATGTATAAATTAAATTGAAGCATTCGAAATCGACGAATATATAAAAAAAAAACAATTTAAAATTATAGCCTTCAAAATTGAAGAACTTTAAAGTGGAAAGATGTAATATTTAACCAATTTTATTTGGATTACTGAAACAATTTTGCTACTCTTGGAAATAAAATAAAATAATTTCGTTTTTATGATTAAAACTTTCAAATTTTTCAATATAATCAAGTATATTTCAATCCTTTTGAGCCAACTTTTTTTTTTTGTCAAATTGCCAAGAATATCAAGAAGTTTATTTCTTCAATTGTAAGGTTGCCGCTGTAAAATGCATTCATTACCTGTCAAATAATAAATGTGTTACAAAATTTGATGTTGAAATTCAAATTCTTCATAACTGCAACCCAAATTCAAGCCACAAACTGCTTGTTTTTGAACCTTGTAAGAATTTCAAACTCAAGCCGTCAAAATTAAACAATTTGAAATTTGAACTGGAGTGCGAGAGCAGTACACAAACCGCCCCTAAATTTATCCGGTAGCTCGTTTTCAAAATTCCGGGGGCGTATCTAATGTGCTGGTACCTCGGGCACAATGAGAAAACCTATTGTAACATTGAGACATCCCGTGATAATTTATGAGTCCTGTTTGCCGACAGAGATTGCGGGTGGCTCTTTCTAGCCCCAAGAAACTCGAAGGGGATTTGAGCGCTGGCCCTGCAAGAGCCTGCAAGCGACCGTGCACGAAATTGACTTTAGCTACGCTTAATCGGCCAGGTCCGTGCATTATTGCTGATCATAATTTTCTTTGAGCTTTGCCCGCTCCTTCGCAGTCGCTGATCGAGACGAACTCCTCAAATAATATCGTTGCCGACAAGTAGCTAATCCTGCTAACTAATCCTACAAAACATCCCTCCCACAATTTTGCAGACAATGATGTACATTATACATATTTATTTAAATATGTATTTACCTACTACATGCTGCCACAAATGTTTTCGTGGACCAACAAAACGATATTGTACTTTGAGAACAATATTCGGTCAGGAGTTAGGATGGCTGGTTATTTCAACAAAGTCAATGTTGCATAAAATATCAAAAGAAACAATGACTCGATTTATGTTGAATCAGTCAAAAGGGTGAAGAAGAATTATGCTAAAATAAAGAATCCCTTTATATCTTTGGAAATATTCTGAAATCCACTAAAATCTTTGAAATCAGTTAAAATCCGTACAAAGTCCTTGAAATATTTGAGCAACTTTTAAATTCCTTTGAAATCATTGAAATCGTTAGAAATCTGTAGAAATTATTTCAAATCCCTTGAAAATGAATTGAATTTATTCCCAAAAGTTCTCCAGGAATCTTTTGCAATATGTAAATCCCCTTTGAAATAGTCGGATGTCCTAATAAAACGCCTTAAATCTTGTGAAATTCTTTGAAGTCTTTGGAAAAATTCTACCAAACTCTCCCCGAAATTTTTGCAATCTTTTGAAATAATTTTGATTTTCTTCTTTGATTTCTTTGATTTTTTTTTTATTTCTTCGTATCTCTTAAAATTGTTTAAATCCGTAAAAATCTTTTGCAATAATATTTTTTTTATTACGTAAAGTTCTCTAGAAATTCATTGAAATCCCTTAAAATCCTTTGAAAAATCTTTAGTAATCGTAAAAATCCATTAAAATAAATTTTGATGAAATGGCTTAAAATCCGTGGGAAATCTCCAGAATTCCTTGAAGTCCGTTGAAATTTACAGAATCCTGCACTGTTCAAAATGTTTGAAATTTTAATATAGATTTACTATACATTTGTATATTAAATCTTAAAACTCGGTCTATGAAATATTAATTAAGAGGCTGTATATTAAAGTTTATATACATGTATATTGATCAACTTTTAGAAAAGTCACTGAATTTCACTTTCAACAAATTAAAAATAATTATGGCAGTAATTTTCAATTCTATATAATAAGGCATAATATTTTTATCTAGTTAAACAGAAATCATACTGGGTTTTAAGTGGAAAAGTTCAATTAAAGGAATTATTAAGACACCTACCCTAAAAGCAACGGTACTTACGTTACAATTTTGACATTCACAGTGAATTTTGAAAAAAAATTCCACCCGTACGTTGCACTTTGATTATAAATAAGAATCTAATCGATGCATTTTAGGTCATTACTTTCGATTTAAATACTTCACCAGATTTGGATGCATCAAAGAACTTTAAACTTTCACGCGCTGTTTTTTACTATACATGTATATTAATTCTACAAGATGATGTATATTAAATTTGCTACACATATATGCTTATTGCTTCCATTACATATATAGTAAAATCGCTATAGAAATTTCTAACAGTGTGTGAAATCACTTTAAAAACTTTGAAATTATATGTTAAATAAATAAATTAAATCATTCGTTTCTAGTTTCTCTATTGCTTCTATCAAAACTTTGAATATTTTAACATATTATTTACTTATATCACTGTTAGAAATTTCTATAGCGATTTTACTATGAATGTAATGGAAGCAATATGCATACATGTGTAGTAAATTTAATATACCATCACCTTGTAGAATTAATATACATGTATAGTATAACACAGTGCGTGAAAGTTGAAAGTTCTTTGATGCACCCAAATCTTGCCAAATAATTAAAACTAAAGTAATAACCTAAAATTCATCGAATAAATTGTTATTTATAACCACAGGGCAACGTACGGGTGGATTTTTCTTCTAAATTCAGTGTAAACGTCAACATTTTAACGTGAGTACCGCTGCTTTTAGGTTAGGTGTCTTAATAATTCGCTTAATTGAACTTTTTCACTTAAAGTCCAGTATGATTTATGTTTAACTAGGAAAAATATTATGCTTCATCATTTGGAATTGAAAATTACTGCCATAATTATTTTTAATTTGTTGAAAGTGAAATTACCTGACTTTTCTAAAAGTTCATCAATATACATGTATATGAAATTTAACATACAGCCTCTTAATTAATATTTCATAAAACGAGTTTTTAGATTTAATATACAAATGTATAGTAAATCTATATTAAGATTGCAAACATTTTTAACAGTGTATGTTAAATAATATACATGTATAGGCATTTTTCTGATTTCCCATAATAACGAGTAAATTTTCACTCTAACCGAGTAAAATTTTCCACTTGAAAGGTCACTTTGTAAAGTGACATTACTTCGCATTCCAAATCGTCGGGGCAGGTCTCTATTCTATTGGAATCATTGAACTCTTTTAGAGGAAAAAATGGAAATAGATCCATGAATGCACCAACAACAAAAAATCAGGCCAAATCCAGCTTTAATTCGATTTCCTTCCTCTACACCACAGTGTGGAAACAATATTCTATATAATACCAAAATTCAAGTAAAGCGAATTAAAAAAATTAAGTTCGAAAATAACACGAGGATTTCCTCGGGTATCTGCGTCAAATGTGTCATGGTATGGCCGGTATGGAGTTACGTATAGAGTCATATAGCCGGATAAATTGTCGGCAATATAAGTCCAAGACGAACTCCTTAGGTTGAAAACCAGCCCCCGGGGCATTTTTGAAGTTGGAACTTCAAAAAAGCGCTTTTCAAGAAAAAAGCATTTACAGTTGGTGATGTCATCGCAGCGCACGTATCATTCTTTTTCATTTACTATGAAATTTACTCACTTCCGGTTGTTTTCGGGACATGAGTATAGTGTCAAATGATTCAGTATAGTTCCTGATATAATTCCCAATTCAAACCAAAAAATAATACTTTTGACCCTGACTTAGAAAAAGGCGAAAAATTAATAAGCTTCATGCGAACACCCACACGTATTTCTACGATTTTAAGGGTACGTGGGATTCGATTCCATGGGTTCGTCGCCGTTTCCAGCTTTTACAATTGCAAAAAATTATCCTTTCAACATCAAAATGTAATTAAAGATGAGTTTATAATAAAACAACCAAAAAGGAAAAAGGAATCTCTAGTTTGTTCTGTGTGGTGTTCTCAATACTAAGTAGTCTTGTTAGTATAATTTATTAACAATTAAATTGGTAATTTCCAATATTTTATGGGTATGTGGAATTTGATTCCACCACTTTATTGTCGTTTCCAGTTCATTCAGTTGCCGAGATATCTTTTCGATTCCACGAGTTCTTCGCCGTTTCCAGCTCTTTGAATTTCCGAAAATTATCCTTTCAATTCCACGGGTTTGTTGCCGTTTCCAGCTTTTTCAATTGCAATAAATTCTCCTTACAACATCAAAATTTAATTCAAAATGAGTTTGTAATAAAACGACCAAAAACGAAAAAGGAATATCTAGTTTTTTCTGTGTGGTGTTCCCAATACTAAGTAGTCTTGTTAGTATACTTTATTAACAATTAAATTGGCAATTTCCGAGATTTTAAGGTTATGTGGAATTCGATTCCACCAGTTTCTTGTCGTTTCCAGTTCATTCAGTAGCCGAAATATCTTTTCGAGTCCATGAATTCTTCGTCGTTTCCAGCTCTTTGAACTGTCGAAAATTATCCTTTCGATACCCATGGGTTCGTCGACGTTTCCAGCTCCTTCAATTACCAAAAATTATCATTTCAATTCCACGGGCTTGTTGCCGTTTCCAGCTCTTTCATTTTCAAAAAATTATCCTTTCAACATCAAAATGAAATTCAAAATGAGTTTGTGGGAAAATTACCAGCAATAAAATTGAATCTCTAGTTCTTCCTGTTTGGTGTTCCCAATACTATTTATATGTGATTCGCAAGGTTCCATACTTCGCTACTCGAGATGGCACTTTTTTATTTCGTCCTACCGAGATAGTATCTTTTCATTTGGATAGGTCGAATTCAGGATTTTATTATGTACCTATTATGTAACTAGTTCTCCACACAGAAAAAAAGAAAGTTGCATTTTGAACAATAGAACGGCGTCAAAAGTTTCTGAAACAAAATTGAACCACAACTGCTTCATTTTTGAATAAGAATAAAAAACATTGAAAGCTATTCAATTGTTTTTATTTTATCATGGATCATTACAGCGAACATTGCTGAAGTTCAAAATGAGTTTGGAAGAAAATGAACCGAAGCAAAGTTGAAAGAACCGTTGTTTTTTCTGTGTACCTGAACCTATGTTACCTGAGAAAATAAGACCTTCCACGTAGCACTAACGTAAACGAGCTGACAACCTGTGCGATAAATACGTGTGTTGTCATATTTTTCTGTAACACATGAGATCAGCACTTTTATTCTTGAGTCACATATCAGAGAGATTTACTGGCCTGATGAAAAAAAAGCAGAGTGAGCTTCTGTTCCACTATTTCATAACATGGCCAACGAACTTCGTTCTCACCTTCATTCATGGCATTTTTGAACTTGCTATGAAACGAATAAAATTGTGCAGTGGTGGCACTTACTTGAGCCCTTTTGCTGTTCCACCTCTCAATCATATCTCAGGAAATAAAAATCAATCTCTCTCAATTTCTTGGATGAGCGGGATTCCCTCTATTGAAGAGAAATTGTGGAATTTTGTTTACAGAATGTTCTAATATGCAAATTAAACATGGTTTTACATACATATTTTATTACTCTAATCCTGAGTTGGAACAGGGGATTTCCGACAATTCTGACAGAGGAGATCAATTCTGAGGAGATGCTCAGGGATGGGATTTTTTTTAATCTCAGCAACCTGGAAATGGGTTAATGGTATAATAATAATAATAATAAATACCATACTGAGAACCCATTGGATGACTATATATTGACTATTAATTTACCAAAAAATTATTTGCAATGGCGACCTGTTTAAGATCAAATCTAGAAAGAAATTAGGTAAGAAATTGAAAATTCAATTTTCTATTCCGTTTAATTTTTAACAGTTGTAAATTCAACTGTTGAAAATTGAATTTTAAATTTTCTTCAAGTCTGAACAGTTGAATTTTTAATTTTCAATTCTATTTCAATATCAATAGTTGGAAATTCCATTTTCATGCGTCTTGAATATTCAACAGTTGAGAAATGAAAAAAAAAACAGTTGAAAATTAAAGAAAATTCAAATTTCAACGGTTGAATTTACAACTGGCAAAAATTGAACAGAATAGAAAGTTGAATTTTTAATTTTTTTACCATTTTAATTAATGGAATTTTCAATTGTTGAACATTCAATTTTCAATTTTCTTGAATTTTCAACAGCTGAAAATTGAAATTTTTAAAATTCAATTTTCAATTATTTATTAAATTCTTATGTAAAATGATGTAAATAAACCATTTAAAAAAAAATTTGATATAAAAATTCCGTTATTTCTTGAATGTTCAACAGTTGAATTTTAATTTCTCTTCCATTTTCAACAGTTGAAACAAAGATAAATATTTAAGAAAATTGAATATTGATTGAAATAAAATTGCAAATTAAAAATTCAACTGTTCAGATTTGAAGAAAATTAAAAATTCAATTTTCTTAAATTTTTATCTTTGTTTCAACTGTTGAAAATGGAAGAGAAATTAAAATTCAACTGTTCAAAATTCAAGAAATAACGGAATTTTTATAAATTTTTTTTTCAAATGTTCCATTTACATCATTTTACATAAGGATTTCATAAATAATTGAAAATGAAATTTTAAAAATTCCAATTTTCAGCTGTTGAAAATTCAAGAAAATTGAAAATTGAATTTTCAACAATCAAAAATTTAATTCATGAAAATGGTAAGAAATTTAAAATTCAATTTTCTATTTCTTTCAACTTTCAACAATCGTAAATTCAACGGTTGAAAATGGAATTTTCTTTAATTTTCAACTGTTTTTTATTTTTTATCTGTTGAATATTATAAGAAACTTGAAAGTGGAATTTTCAACTGTTGAGATTGAAATAAAATTGAAAATTCAACTGTTGAGAATTAAAGAAAATTAAAATTCAATTTTTAATTTTCTTAAACTTTCATCTTTTTTCAACTGTTGAAAATTCAAGAAATAGGAGAATTTTTGTATTAGGTAATTTTGTTTTAATATTCTATTTGAATCGTTTTAGATAAGAATTTAATAAGTAATTGAAAATTGAATTTTCAGAATTTCAATTTTTGAAAATTTAAAGAAAATTGAATTTTGAACTGTAAAAAACCTCAATTGCTGACAATTAGAACAAATTGAAAATTCAACTGTTGTAAAGCGAAGAAAATTAATAATTGAATTTTCAACTGTTGAAAGTTCAACTGCTGAAAATTGCAGGAAATTAAAAAATCAACTGTTGAAAATCTAATAAATTTTCTCTAATTTTCAATTTTCTTCAATTTTTTTCATTTTCAACTGTTGAAAATTGAATAAAAATAAAGAAGTGTCTACACGTGCCGAAAAAATCTGGCTATTTGTACCGAAACTTCGTTACAAGTAGCCCGTTTTCCAGCTCTAATTGTACCCGCAACGACAGCCTAAAATTAAATGGTGCAAATTTATTTTCAATTTTCAACAGTTGATAATTCAACTGTGACGAATTAATGAAAATTTATTATTTAATTTTCTTAAATTTTCATATTTTTTTCAACTGTTGAAAATGAAACAAAAATGAAAGTTAAACTGCTAAAAGTTGAATTTTCTTCTATTTTTAACAGTTGTCAAGTATAAAAATTTTAGTTTTCGAAAACAGGTTACCAATAGCAAATGATGTTTTGGCAAATATATAGTAATCCAATGGCTTCTTCGTAAGGAATTTGTGACATTAAACACCGACTTTGAATATCTACTTGTGAGTCGGGACAGTGAATAGAAAAAATATATACAAAAGAATTCACATAAAGAATTATAATTATCCTGACTTGAAACAGAGAATTTTCGCAAAAATTATAATTATAAGTTGCGGCATAGAATTCCCGTAGAGAACTATACCTTTTACTTTGGGGCAGGGAATTTTAGTAAAGAATATTATAATTTTGAGTTTGGGATGGGGAATTTCAGTAAAAGAAAGTATAATTTTGATAATTGGGACAAGTAGTTACCGTATATAATTACAATTTCGACTTTTGAACATGAAATTTCCTGAAGAATTAAAATTTTAACTTTGGGACGGACAATTTCTGCAAAGAATGAAAATTGTGATTTGCAATCGGGAATTTTTGTCACGGAATGAGAATTTTGGAAAAAGCAATTTTAATTATAATTTAGACGAAGGGAATTACAAAAAAATCACTGTTCCAAGTCAGAATCCATTACAATTTGAAACTTCTCTCTTCCAAGTTTTGGAAAAAGGGAGTTGCTATATTTCTGATCTATAATAGAAAATGTTGTAAATAAATATAAATTTGAATAGAAACGCAGGGAATTTTTGAAAATAAAATTAATTGTGACTTGGTACGGGGAATTATTGTGAAGAATTATAATTTAGACTCTGGGACAGGGAATTTTCGTAAGGAATTATTATTTTACTTGGATCCAAGAATTTTTGACATGGAACGGGAACTTTGGAAAATTTTAATTCTGATTTTGAAGAAGGTAATTAAACAACAAAATCCTGGTTAAAATTCAGAATCATAATTCTTTTCAAAAACTCACGGTTCCGAATCACAAATCTTTGAAATCTTTAAAAATCTTTTAAAATCATTCAAATCACTTAAACTCTGTTAAATTGGTCGGGACGAATTAACAATATTGAACGGGAGGAGAACGAGAAATGACCATTGGGACAGTGATACGAGTTCTCTCTCAATCTATAAAAATTAGGTATTAAAACGTCCTAATATAAGAATCTATATTTATAGGATGTTGATCAAAACTGTAAAGAATGAACAACACTCAAATTGACAATAGTCCAGAATGTGGGATACTTTGCTAATATTTCCGTGATTGACATCTCAATGTTCTCAGTTCTCAGTGCAAAAAATCTCATCCAGACGACAATAAGTCGTTTGAGATCCATCTGCAATATACAAATTTGGATAATAACATGGTTTGTTTTTGAGAACAAAGGAAACCATAGTTGAATAAAATAGTATGGAAAACTTAATATAAAATACGTGTACACTGACGATTCATTTTTTTCAGTACAGAACACAATTCAAAAACTTTTATACAGAATATTAATTTGAACTGATCATATCGAAATTGTTAATTTAATCAGAACCTTTAAGAAATTTAGATATTATATTCCCATAATGATTGCTCTTTAATGTGACCCACCCAGTTCTTATACCTCTTATTAACATTAATCCCAACATTCTTATAGAGCTGGGAAAAGTCATTAGACCTCGCATGCAATCGGTAAAGAAATTGCAATAATCGCAATGCGTGACAATATACCTATAACCTTAATTCCTTCAGAATAACTTGTTTGCGCGCGTGAGACAATCGAAGCTCGAAGAGGACGTGCCTTTTAAAGAGAACGTGTGTACCTAATCATAATTTATTTCTTCTCTATCTCCTCAGAATAATTGTATATAGTTTTACGATATACATATAAAATGTTGATAAGAGATCATTGTTACAGAGATTAGACATTTTAAAGTGTGTGGTGCCGAAGGTGAATGCGGCCAAAAATCTCGATTAATATTTGCGGCATTACAAATTGACATCCAACGTGCGGTTCGTCTCGAGATGGTTTTGGAAAATTCCACGATTGTTGCATCAACTGCTCATGATCTCTGTTTATTTGGAAGCCACTCTAATTACGATATTGCATGCACGCGCTTACAGTATCTTAGTTTCGGAATTATATACATTATACATTACACATTGCTATGCGTTTCTACCATTCTTTCTTAATACGTCCCATTATAATGTATAAATGCAATATGTAATTCTTTCCCCATACATGCCGCTGTAGTTAACCTGCCGCTTCTCTTTCTCGTCTATTATACAAAGATCGAGAAACGATTCGCAAGATATCGTCAGTTCCTCTATGCTGACCTTCGCGCTCAATTAAGTGACTTATTGACGTGTTTTCCGTAGACTAGCAATGTCCGTAATTATTCTTGGGAGCAATCAGCCAATCGGTGTTTCAGGAATCCAAAATACGTATGCGTTTTCAGTTTTTGGATCAGAAATAATTTAACTCTCAAGACCTGTAGGTCAGTAAGATAGAATTTCGTTGAAGAAGGGTTTGTCAGAAACTATGTACTCTCTAAATCTGAATTTTAACATTCAACTTTCTTCGGAGCCGGTGACACATGTGAAATTTTTAATGCAAATTTAACATTTTGTACACTATTTTCAGACTTTCGGCGATTTGTGGTAGGAATCATGAAAAACCTGAAAGATTTGACAACCCAGTGGGCAAAAAGACACCATAAGGACATAAGCGTCTTGTAAGAGTCGACTTCAAATTGTGTATAGAAAACTGAGAAAAATGGTTTCTCGGATTTCGAAATGGAATTTTCCCAGTGGGAAAAATCATCATCATTGGGACTGACATGGATATCCTCAGGACGCTTTTGTGAATTCCTCAGGATGGCAATGTCTTTGTCCACTGGTCAAGAACGAATTGGCTGTTAAATGACTGAAGGGGGTATATCCAAACAATTGCTGACATTTAGTGAGTAAGGTAATAAGAATAAGTGAAAAAAGTTGTTTCTTGCACCACGATCGATAATTCGATATCCACAGCATTCACACGACTCCTCTCTCTAATGTCGAATGTATGAACCCTTTCGAATTGTAGGTCTCTCCAAGAATCCCAACAGGTGAACCTGATGAACCTAATCTCTCGGAGCGGTTCGAGCGAGTCTCGACTGAACTAAAAGGCCGGCCTGACTCTATTATTTGTTAGTTTGCCTTTCGAGCACGTTATACATCGAGTAGAGGGACAATGGGAAAGGTCGCATCGACTCTATAGAGATAGTAAACGTGTTCGGGAGAAAATGTACATGATGGGCTCGCTGAGTATCCATATTATCATGACACTAGTGAGTGCTGCCATAAGGCTATATGCCATAAGGCTATAAGCCATAAGCCATAAGCATAAGGTATAAGAGGGCATTGAAGTCTGTTGAGTGGGACCAGTGGGACATGAGCTAGCTGCTATTTCCACTTCAAGTTGGAGAATTGGAGATGTGGAAGGGAACGACGAGAGAGAGAGAGAGAAAGATAGAGGGAGAGAGAGAGAGAGAGAGGGAGAGAAAGAAAGAGATGGTACTTTGTACCATCGTATCGTGGTACCGCAGTGCCAGGTACCGCCTGGTACAACTGCCACAAGGTCACGACTTTACGATCGCGCTCTACCTCCTAAGGTTGTTCATGTTTTTGTTGTTATAATATGCGCTCTTTATCTAGGACCCACGAAAATTATTCTTTTAATGTTTCCTGCAAACTTAGGAAGTTTTCTATTCTTTGCACAAAGATCTGAAAGAGAGCTATTTTCATTGCTTCCCAATGAATCATCAAAATAATGACTGCCACAGAAATCCTTCTAGCCAAAGGTAATCCTAGTATCAAATATACAAAGTCTGGTATTTCCTGACTTTATGTCTGTTTTACCTATATTTGTGAAGATGGTTAAACAAAAACTAAGAAATTAGCATTTTAAGTAAAACGAAGCAAAACTGGAATAAGATGCTAAGATTGGAAATTCCGTCATCAGGAATATTCCTGTTTTGGGTTATAAATTAGTCTAATAAAAAGAAAAAACGAAGATGTTTCCTCAATGCCGGGAATGTGTAAAGGATCCAAGATCCCCGGAATTTCCGAGTTGTATAATATAGGAGGGACTACCCCGCCTTTGGAAATTCTGACAAGATAACCTTGCATTTTAAATTAAAGGGATGGATAAACAAATTATTATAGGTGAATTATGAATGATCATTAAAGAGATAAATTGATTAAGTTATTCTTCAATCGAGACTTTTAATTTAAACTTTCACACTTTTGAATATTCTCAATTTAAAATAGTAAAATTTTAAACGTTTAGAATTAAAAAAAAAAAACAATTTTTGTTTCAATCTAAAATTACGCAATTTTCAACGTTTGAATTAGAAGTTAAACAGAAAATGGCTTGGATTATATTTTTACTCATAACCGTGAAATAAAAAATAATACAAAAAACTGGCAGAAAATTGTGCAATTTTGAAAATGATTAAAATGCTGCCGGTAATTTTCAACTTTAGAGAATTCTCTGAAGGTGGCAGCATATGACAATTGGACGGAGTGAAAATGCTAAAATTAGTTAAATTGTTTGAATGGTTTGAATGAAGAGAAACAAATTTCTGGTTGGCATATACAATAGTGATTTTGTTTTAAAAATCAGTTCATATCTTCTGTTTTCATTTTTTATTTGACAATTCAAAATTTGTAAAAAAAAATTTCTATTGCTTAAAAAAGTGATGACGAATTTGTCATATGCACAATTCTTAATGGTGAACAATAATAAATAATTAGAAATTCAAAAAAATGTTGTTTGCTCAATTTACAATTGTTTGAAAATGTGTGAATATGTCAAATCTGAAATTTCTTCAGCTTGAGCCAAAGAAACATGCCATCATTTTGCTTTTTCGTAAACAAATTTTCCACATGTTTTTATGGTTCTAGCTGAAGAAATTTCAGGTTCGATATATCCATTTTTTCCCATAAAAGCGTGCATTTAACTCAATAAAAACACATTTGTTTAAATATTTTCAAAAAATTCTAAATGATCTAAAAACATTTTTTTGAAGTTTGAATTTTTTTTATTGATGTTTACTAGCAAAAACTGATCATCTAAAAAATTTGCCATAATTTGTTAATAAATAGGAAATTTTGTTTAAATTTTCACTTTAGTTTTAAATATTTGACCAGATTTGGGTGCATCAAAGAACTTTCAACTTTCACGCACTGTGTTTTACTATACCTTGGTTATGATTAGAATATCTCTCATACTTGGGGTACGAAATGCCGAGTTTTTTTTTGTACATCGTACCCCAAGTGGTCGGTACATCGTACCCTACATCACAGGCAAACATTACCTTCAGCCATGGACATGGTAATTTTTGTTGCAGGTAAATGGTACCCTGAAAGTAGTTGTGTAATTCACACTTTGTTGTTTCTCTGATCATGAAACCATCTTGACGGGAATGACTCCAAATGATGCAACGATGAACGAAACAGTAAATTTTCGGGTGTATTTGTCGCAGTCGGCAGAAGAGCGTGTGTCTTAAACTTATAGGATTATCGACGGACTCTGGGTCCAATGGGGCATTCGTGCCAACATTGGGCCGGAGCCCGACGGACCGCATTCTTCGCCGCGACGCGCATTGTTCCACCCGTGTCCCGCTTCCTCCCTCGCCATCTTTTTGTCCCTCCCGCGCCCTCGAGGACCTCTTATAACAAGCCGGATGGCAGGATTTTTACCTTTATTTTTTTAGAGCCGAAAAACGCCAGGCACGGATTTATGGTTTTACGGTTGACCGACTGCGGTCTTTTGCCTATGGTTCCGTGTACCCATTGACCTTCGAGCGAGGACACTGGGCCCAGAATGGGGCAAAGAGGCCCTTCGACCGGGGAGTCGTATATTCCTTTAACTTTAGCAATTACCGATTCGGCCTTGCACCGGGATTGCACTTCTTTTGCTCTTTTTTGCCTTCTTCCTACTTTTTCTCGTAGGGCTGGACCTGAGACGTCCCGCAGTCGGCAGTGGATAATAAAGTTGAGTAAGATTCAGGGACTTACTAACGGTGTCTTCGACTCTCTCATTCAGTCACTTCGTGCTCGGCAAGTCACGACTCAAGTTCAGTTTCGTGATGGGTTTGTTTAAAGTCAGGAAACGCGAGTGTTTGGACTTAAAAAGTCCCATGGAGAAGTTATGTTTGGGTTCATGGGGTTTGATATAAATTTCTGCTGAGCTTTGTTCTTGGTAGTTTGTGTGACTTTTTGTCAGAGTTGTGAAACAAGGAAGTGAAATTTTGTGATATGGCAAATATATTTTGGATATAGGTTCATGTGCAATAATTTCTGGAAATTACTGGTTCTGCGATTAAATTATTATATTGGATTAGGTGTCTAAAAAATATCGTGGTTGCTGAAAATCACAGCATTCTGAAGGCATTTTCACAATGTGGTGTAAAAATATTATAAAAGGTACTTTCATGTCAAAGATTTTTATGTATACTAGAAAACAAACGCGCACAATTATTATTATTTTTTGTCCCATGCATTTTTTTAAATTGAAATATAAAAGGATAGTAATAAAAAAATGTATTTCATGGTATATATTGTCTAAAATAATAGAAAAGAAACGCGAGTACGATATTTTTTATTATTATTATATCATTAAGCCGTTTCCCTTTCGGAGTAGGCGTGAATTGCTCGGTTGGAAAGTAATAATGTGTGGATGGGTATATAGGTATAATAATTGAATAAAATTCGTATCTTAACATCAGAATAAATATATAATAATTTTTTTGCAATTTATATAGCCAAGTAAATTTATTGTTTGAAGTCACATTATTTTTGCTTAAAATAACCAATTTTCGGTGAAAAAAGTCAACGGAACCTTAAATTGTTCCAAAATTATAAATCTTCTTTCAAATCTTTACTGATATTTCCAGTGAAAACCGCTAGCTTGATTAACCTACAATTGTACAAAATAAATAATTTTCTGTAAAATTAAAAGATTTTTGACTAATTTCACTGATTCCCAGTCTAAAGAAACCAACATAACCTAAAATTGTTCACAAGTTGTGAATCTTCTTTCAAATGATCGAAACGTAACTTTTTTTAAATAAAAAATACCAATTCCCAATGGAAAATACTAACATAATCCAAAATTGTTAAAACAT
Source organism: Andricus grossulariae (assembly GCA_011634705.1). NCBI lineage: Eukaryota > Metazoa > Arthropoda > Insecta > Hymenoptera > Cynipidae > Andricus > Andricus grossulariae. Next base: position 1,908,191 of record JAABKJ010001755.1, read on the forward strand.
TCTAAATCTTGTTCAAATTATAATCATTGCTCTTTGAAAACATCACTTTCCGATGTAAAACGCCAGCGTAATCTAAAATTGTTTCAAAATCTATGATTTTTTTATTCAAAATTCAATTTCCGACAAGAAATAACTAACACAATCCAAAATCCAAAGTTTTTTGTTAAAAGTAGCAATTTCAGTTGAATTATACCACCATAGCCTTAAGTTATTGAAAAATTGGAGATATTTGAAATCTAATAATTTTTTATTAAAAATACGAAGAAAAACACTAAAATTTCATAATATAAAACTGTTCAGAATTGTAAATATTCTTCGAAACGCTAACATAACTTAAACTTGTTGAGAATTGGCAAGGTTGCTAATGATTTTTTTTTAGAAATACCAATTTCCGACGAAAAAGACTAACATAATCCAAAATTGTTAAAAGATTCTAAATTTTATTCAAATTATATAATGATTGTTGTTTAAAAATGCCAGTTTTCGATTTAAAATGGCAGCGTAATACAAAATTTTTTAGAAATCTAATGACTTTTTTATTTAAATTTAAATTTCGACACAATAAAACAAGCATAATCCAAAATATTTCAAGCTGTTAAGTTTTGTTATTTTAAACACAAATCATTTGATTTAAATCTAAAGGTTTTTATATGAAAATATTAATTTCAGGTGAAACACCATCATAACCTAAATTTGTGCAAAAATTATAAATATTGTTTAAAATTTGATAATTTTGTATTAAAAATACCAATAATTTCCGACGAAAGACTAACATAACATAAAACTATTCAGTATTGTTAATCTTTTTCAAAACGCTAACATAACCTAAAATTGTTGAAAATTGGCAATCTTGGTGATGATTTTTGTTTAAAAATGCTAATTTCTGGTGAAAACAAAACAACAAGTCCTACAATTTTTAGACATTTTAAATCTTCTTTGCAACTTTATATTAAAATTCTTTTTTCAATACTAATTTCCAGCGAAAAGTACTAACATAAAACATATATAATATTTTTAATAATTTATCAGATACTGTAAAAGTTTTAATTTAACCCAGCAAGAGTATTAAAAAGCACAAATTTTTGTCAATTCACATAATGTTTTCTATGATTTTTCTTATTACAAGGGACTATTTGCGATTTCATTTTCAAAATTTCAATTTTAGGATATTAAACAACCACTTAAAAAAACAATACTTTTTTAAAAATAGGATAAGTAAGTTTTATTATTTTTGAATCTTATTATTCTTAATATAGATAAACAAAAGCTGATCATGGACATAATTCACAAGTTGGTGGTTAAAAAAGTGTTCTGAAGAAGGAGTGAATTGGTTAAAAGTGATGACCCTTAATACTTCAATGCTTAAATGCGCTAATTATAATTTTTTATAATCAGAAAAAATATTAATTCATTGAAAAACAATTTATTCTTAATTTAAGAAAAATATTCATTGGTTCTCAGTTAAGTAAATGGTTTTTTGTTCGAATGAAAGTTTCTCTTTAATTTAAAATGATTTTCATCGCTTTGAAGATATTTTTGGTTAAACAAAAGAAATTATGTTAAAGAAACGGTTTCTTTAATTCAATACAAATATTTTTTAGATTAAATATTAGCAGACTTTTTTTTATTTGTAGTCTGTAAATTTTATAGAGATTTTAAAAATAAACATACGTATCTGTCGATATATTCCTGTAAATATAAGCTTTTTGTAAATGTTTGGAAAGAAGATTTTTTGCAATTTTTAATATTTTTTCAATATCTCTTTATACAATTTAAAAATGTTGTTAAATTATTTACTAGAGGATTCGGACGAGAACTAATAAAATTAATGAATAGTGGGTTCACTTACTTTCCGACGGTATAGTGCCGGACTCACCAGAAGTGAATCTTGTGTTCGTGTAACATCAATTATTAAAGTTCTTTCAAGTTTCCTCTTATTATTATTTTTTTAAATTTCTTTTCAGCAATTTTTTCATTTTTTAAAAGTACATAATAGTGATTTTTTAATTTTCGCTGTTCTTTTCAACAACAGATATAAAAAATTGTTTTTTGAGCAAGGTAGAAAAAAATAACAGAGATAGGTACAACTTTTTAACGAATTATATAATTTTCATTTTAATAATTATATTTTCTAATATATTATCAACTATTTGCAGTATTTAAAAAAAAAGTAATATTAAAAATTATAAGTGAACCGATTATGGTCGAAATGAGGATCAATGCTCATTTTACTGTGAATTTATCTAAATATTCAATTTGAATGTGTGATTCTTTTTGCGTATCACATAATCGGCAATTTTTAATTGCAAATATTACAATATAAAAACTTTTTAATATTTTATACTGCTCAGAAACACATTTTTTTTAGTAAGATAAAGAACGTCCTAAATAATTACAATTGAATCAATCCGTTAATTGAGAAGTAATCGAAAAAAAGAATATAAATCCTTTTTTTTCAATTAAAACAATGATTGTTTCTATATGTCTGGAATATCATCAATTTGATTATCAAACTTAACTTAGCGAAATTTGTTTTTCATTCCGGTCCCAACGAATGTCCATCCAATAAAATGAATGTTCACAAAAAAATCTATTTTCGATTACAGACTCATTACGTAAATAGGACAAACTTTTTAAACATTTAAACAGTTTTTAAAATTCATAATAACTTTTCAAACATTTCTCTTATAATATATAATTTGATCAAACTTTAAAATTGAAAGTATAGTAATCATGTATAAAATTATGATCTGGTTCAATATGTAAAGAAGAAATTGTAAATTTACACCTTAGAAGTTCGAACATGAATACTCAGAGAAATATGCCTTTGCTGAATTAAAAGTGAATAAATCAATTTTTATTTTGTTCATAACTTCAAGAGAGTATTAAATTGAAAAGATTTTTTCGCATTTAATTTATTTAACAGCCCGACAGATTATAATTAAATAGTTTTGTTCGCTTATTCCTCAATCAGTCTGAGTATTTATATCTTTAAATAATAAAATACTAAAATTATTTAAGGAAAAAGTTTTCTCATACTCTAAGTCTAAACTTGAAAGATATTTTGAGTAATAAAAACTCTAACTTTTCTAAGTGTAGGGAAAATTAATAATTTGTTTACTTGTAAATTTATTTTCTTGTAAATTTATTTTCAGAAGATTGAAATCTCATTATATCCAGCTAATTCTTTCAATAATATTAATACGAATCAAAATTCACTAAATTCTTCTTAATAAGAAGAGTTTCCCGATTATTAAATACAATAGAAACAGAATTGCGGAATGCAACATAAATTTATAAACAAAGTTCCCATCTTCCCAAAATTTGGGATGATTAGTCAACATTTTTTCATAAGTTTGTCTAGTCTAGTCCATACCTTTTTCCAGCTCAATTATATGAAAGATGAAATAAATCAGGGAATATGTATGTGAGAAACTTAAAAAATCTAACATGTTGTACCAAGAAAATAACCTCTCAAACTCGACACCTTTAGCAAAATTTAAATGACACTATTTAAATAAAGTGCCTCGTTTAATATCTTCTGAAAGGTCGGTGACGCATTGCTTCATTCTTATCGAGCGATGGCTCTGTCTGAAGTTAACCGCAAGACGAACGGCCCAAAGTGGTGAATTATCCGACGGCATAAGAGTAAAAGTTTGCAGATTACCTAATAATGGATAACGGCACGAAGCACAAATTAGCTCAACCATACATCTTCGTGACGCCCGCAAAACACACGCGCCCTGCACGCAAAGGACTGATATTTAATTCGCGTGCATTCAACATGATGTTGACGCTTCATGCAAAAGAGAAAAGAGTGCATGAGGCAGTTGAATTCAATTATACGCTAGCTTTGAACGATTGTGTTAACGACCAATGCAGTGACCGAGATCGCCTAAATTCCCTTCCTGAATCCTTACACATCTTCATTTAGCCTACTTGCTTCTTCAGAAGCCACTTGTTTTGCGCATAGCTTCATGAAGAATAAGTGACTTCTAAAAATGCAAGTAGGCTCTTATTGCATTGAACTGCTCATTTATATATATATATATATCCTCAACAAATTCCTTCTGCATTCGTGTTTATTATGACATTTTCCCTTCTGTATTTCAATCTGCTCGGTATAAGGAAGCCATATACTCTCAAATCAGTCATCACATCTATTACTCTGTTCTCACTTGCTGGGTTTCAGTAACACAAGCAAGTCGCGTGCGTGTGGTCGACATTGGACACGCGTTTCCGGTTAAATCATGCGATTTGCATGCAGTCGAGAAGTGAAGCTGCAGCCGTTGTGGGTCTAAATTTTATCCGCGAGCAAGAAATTGAATACAAAAAGTTCCGTGGGTAGCAATGTGCCGTCGAACGTGATCTCGAGAAAAGAAAAAAGAGGAAGGAATGCGAAAGAGACTGGAATAATAGGGGAAAGGAGTCGATTTACTCTTTATGACTCTAGTACTTTGATTTCGTGTGAATGTACAACTCTGGAAGAAGTTTTAGAAATTAGATCCATATCAAGTTGAAATGTTGATATCATAAAAAAGGAGACATAGAAACAAGTATTTCCACCTTTTCCGAATCAGGCTCAAATAAATTATCGCTTCATAGATACAGATGGACTCCAAGATCGTAGTATAAAAGATAAAGCTAATCTTTGGAGGAGATTAATTTACTTTTCTTCTTTTAATAAACCTTATCCTCTTTTGCATTCTTTTGGAACATGATGGAAGAAATAAGAAACGTACAAAGAACTTATCATTAATTATTGTCTGCGACAATACTTAGAAAATAATGAATACTTTAAGGAAATGTTTAAAACATCAGCTTTCAGATAGGTAACAGATAGGTAACATGCTCTTGAGCTGATTTATACAACTGGCATTTTAAAGATCATACTCACAAACTTTCATTTTTTTCTGAAAAGACGAACTTGCAAAGTCAAAAACCTAAATTACGCTCATCCTCATTCATTCCGTCGGCCTACATTCCACAACAAACCAAGTTCTCTTATCCCTTAAAAATAGGACTCATTCTCTGTGGAATTTCCAAAGGTTTCTTGTCCCTAGAACATGGAAGAGAAAAAAAAGCAGCCCAAGGTAGATGCAATCATAAATTATTATATACAACAATGATGCATCTGAATTTCTAATCAGATATATTCATGAGAAATTCTTACAGCAACAGCATGTTCTTTTCTCTCCATACTTTATCATTCAGAATGAAAACCCAACACCCAAGCCTTGGTCCTCTTCCTCTTGCACTCACTCAATTACGAGCTTATAACATCAGGTGCTCAAAAATCATCCTCTAAAGGTCTTAAGAGAACCTCCACCGCGAACTCTGTTAACTTCGAAAGGAAAGAACCCGAGGACAATAGGATGTGAGAAGAAAAAGAGTAAGAGAGGCAGAGTATCAGTAGGGAAAGGTAAAGAGAAAGAGAGAAAGAGCGCGCGTGTACGGTACACGCGCCCGCGGATTAAAGAGTTATTTGAGTCTCGGAGGCAGCCATAATTCTCCGAAGCTATTCCCGTCTCGCGCGCTCGCCCACTGGAATATTTTAACATTGGGGTGGGTGGCTTGGCGGGACGGGTTTGGTTTTGTGGAACGAGGGTGGGTGAGAGAGGAAGCGAGGCGAATACTGAGAGAAGAAGAGAGACAGAGAAAGAGAAGGTCCGCACTCTGCACGCAGCTGACAGCTGTTCCCTCGGTGGGCCGGTCGGTGGGGAGGATTCAGCCTAGTCGCGCCCCTTCTATAATGGCTCCCTTTTCTTCCTTCCCCAACCAGCATGGCTGTCCAGCTCTCTCTTCTAGTTACGTCATCCTTGTGTCGTGTTAAATGACGTCACAAACGTGTCTAGGCCTCGTGACGTAGCATTACATGCAGGGATCATTGCCGTCCTCCAGCGATCAATTCGGTTGTGGGAACCGCGAACTATGCAGAAAGTTTAGAGTTGGGGAAAGTTTGCAGTTGTTGAACCTAGAGATTAGAGAAGTAATTATGTAAGTTGTGATTGTTCTCAACTTCAGATGATGATTCTCAATGGAGAACTTCATATTCATTTCCATCATTATGACCATAAATACAATATGTTATTGTTTATCAATATGACATATACAAGGACCGTTGTTCTTCTTTAGCTATCAAGTCAATGTGACAATGTAGTAATTCCTAAAAAACAGGAATTGCTAACTAGTTAGTAAAAGTGAAGACTCTCATTTCCTATAAAATAAAAAGTGTTGCTCAGATATCGATTTTGGGAACCGATCCTGACTTTGCTAATCAATTCGGTTTTCTGCTTACTTAACAAATTGTGGAAACGCAGAGATTTGCCGTCGAACTCGTACGAAGTTTAAAGTTGTAGAACCTGAAACGAGTAAGAGAGAAGAGAATTGATAGAATATTCAATCGTGTACATTTCTGTCATCAAATTCAGATGGGCGTGCTCATCAACATTCATGATCGTTACCATCTGCGTTATCTTTGTCTGATCATCACTGAATATAAAATATGTTACCTTCCAATTGTAACTTCAAATTTATTATCCTGGCCATCTATATAAATAAATATAACATCTCCTAATTTGACATACATATGGTTCATTGCTTTCCTTTCGCAAACAAATCCGCTGTTCACAGAATAATGGGAATTGGGAACCGAGAGTTCTATAAATAGTTTCAATTGGTCGAAACTTTAGAGTTATACGAGTAGTACCCAAAGTCTACCAAAGAACTTTCAGGAGAGATGATGAATAGAGAATGTTATACTTTCCAATTAGTCATAATACATTGATAATATTGATTTTGGTTTTTCTGGAACACATCAGAGTTTAAGAGAAGAATCAGAATACCCCAAATTACTGACGTCCGTACCTGATCTTCGGGATAAGGATACTCAACAGCTGCAGCACCTTTGTCTCTGCAAGATTCAACCACTATCAGTATCTTCATCTCCATCAGTTCTGTTTCCCGTTCTCTCGCACATATTCTTGATTTTCGGATTCTAATCATACCGCACAACTTGCTAACGATTTTCTGCAACACTGAAGTACCTATAATCCTATATGCACTTGTTCTGAAAAAACAATTGAACAATTGAAACCTGTGTTATCCACTTATTACTCCTTTCTCTATCACTTCTCTTAAAGGAATCGACATCCATCTGTAAACAATTGATAGATATTTTTAATCATCTCTCTTGCATTTTAAATTACAAACACACCAATTTCAAGATAATAGGTGTAGCCTCTGAATACTAAATCAGTAGCGTTAAACCCAAATCATAAACTTCAAGTCTATCCATAAATTTAAAATCAAAATCATAAATGTTCACAGTCCATTGATTATCGACGAGTCGAATAGCCGGATAATACACTTGTTGACCATTTAATACCCCGGAAAGTAAAAGCTATAGATATCCATAAAGGAGTAAAAGTTTTCAAGGCTAATAACCGATAACCTGTGAAATCAATGGCAGATAGTGGAGATAGAACGGATTTTATGGAACCGTCGTTTCCTGGCAGGGAGTAGCGTAGAGACTCAGTGAGTAGAGTAGGTGCACCGCAGGGTGGCAGCACCGTCAGCGATAGGCAGCAAGCAATCGTAAAACAAGAGTTTTACGAGGTCGCGGTGCGAACGTAGACGGCGGCGGCGAGCGGGGTTCGCTTTACGAGCGCATAACAGGCGCGTTTATGGCCACGATCACATGGCCCCGCATACCTACGGCTATATAACCAGGTCCCATAACCCACTGCAGGGTAAACAAATCGTAAAACTCGGTTTCGGATTCACTGACCTCCGCAATACCATCTACTCGTTTGTGTGCGATTCACGTGATACTAACTGAGCTTCCATTGATTCCAGGATGATCGTCGTTACATCAGAATTTATGACACATGTTTTACTGGTCAATTGTAGTCACAGATGATTTCTGCATATGAAATTTTCTTGGTTCCTGGCAATATTTTCAAGCAATCAATAATGCTTTTGCATTACAATTTTTTCGTAAACCAGTAAAGTTCATTGTAATAAATTAGTAATAAAGTAGATAAGGAAATTAACTTTTTGCTTCACTACATTAAAAAGTCCAACTCTTGAAGCATCAGGACGATCATCGCTATAGGAGTATAGGTCACACGTTCCTTGTTTTGCCCAAAGTTTGCTCTTTTCCCACGAAACGGCATCGCGTTACAAGTTGGACCGTAAAATAGTGAGAGGAACGATTTTATAGGGACTTTCTTCTTCCACCAATTTTACAAGCTATATGTTCTTTCGATCAATGGGTTGTGAGACGCGCGCGCATTCTATCTACTGTGTCTTGTTTCGCTTGTTCCCGCCAATGCCGCCAGATGCCAGTACTGCTTTATGACCCTCGGAATGGCTAGCGGTTGAATCTTCAATCGTTTTATCTTCCACTCGACTCCACTCTGAACGTGCCGCTATACCTTTGACTGCATATAAAACGAACTGCGATTAAACTCAAGACACCCTGATTGGTTACATAAAAACAGGCTAAGAACTCATAAGTATTCTGAAGGGCTCATTAAATTCCTTAAACGATCCTCAATCAATCGGATACTGAAAGTAGACCAGTAGGACACAGGGGTAGAAACTGATATTGGTGTCAAGTAGGGAAAAGTTTTCTTTTGGGTTTCTAATTGCCATGTAAATTAATTGTTGTCTTAACTTGGAGGCTGACGAGCTCAACTGTGGTTGAATTCGGGTCCTGGGGCACAAAAGCTATTAATATTGGAGTTCGTTAGATGAGTTTTTTTTCGCAGAGCTAATCCCGGGAGACACATGCTATTATTGTAACCAAAGAAATTTTAACTCTCTTTCTCTTTCTTTCTGTTCCTGGAGCAAAGCGACCGAGGCGCGTAGCCATGCAGAGCCTTGGGGGTGATTTATTCGAGTTAATTCCAATTCCATTGGAGCCGCGAGGCAGCGAGAGATGGCCGGCGGGCGGGGGTAAGAAGGGGGGTGGTGGATATTCTTATGCAATTTGCCAGAAAGGTTCAAGAACCCGGGAGATCCCGCAATTTATCTTGCCTTATGTTACACCGAGCCAAGGCAACGGAAGATAGATGGCGTCACTGCTTCCAACCCCCCGAACCCCTAACCACCCGGCGACCACCCCTCCCCCAGCCAATGAGGGACGACCGTGGTGGCCATCTTGGATGGAGAGTTATTGAACGAAAAAGATGAGTAAGAAACTTGTTATGGGGGTGCGTTCTCTCTGCGCCACTGGAACCGGCAGGAGGGGTGCGGCTGCGGAGGGGTTGTTGGCGCTATATTGATCAATTGCTTTGCCGTGCTTTGTACTACTTTCCAGCTATAAAATACACTGCCGACGAGGCGCGACCCGCTGCGAACCCGAGTGAGACTAATTATATAACGATCGCCTTGCCCGGAATGTCAGTCCCTGTCTTGGGTTGCATCTTTCCGCAACATCGTTAACTGAAAATGAATTGTCCTTGTTCCTGCACTTTGAATTTAGACCATGGATATTTGGCGGATGGTTCTGCAAATTCGAAGAAATTAAATCGATCTGTTAGAATCTTGATCTGAAGCTTAAGGCTTTAAGAATTTAAAATCATAATCTGGTTTGCAGGATGAACATTGATACAAAGTATCATTCTTAATGTGGTGGGAATTCCTACATTTGAACATTGTAGGTAATCCAGATTTATTGAAGAGAATTATCTGCTGAAGTATGCTCGAGAAAAATCAAGATGATTTTTATTGCTCAATTTCCTTGGCGACGTGAATTAGTGCGGATAATAAAGCTCGGGTTCCGTTCGTAATAGGTGAATTATTACTCGATTATTCTTTGCAAACCGAAGAACATTTTATAGAGCTAATTAGATTATATGAGTTACATCAGGTTATACTTCTCCTTGAAAAAGGCTATAATTTCTGAAGAGGAATTCTTCACTTCCTAATTACAGCCAATTTACACCTGCGAAGAGAAATCACACCCCTTGCAATCAAAGTTTTGATTTAAGGTTGATTCTCACTTTGATGAAGGAGTGCAAGCATTATGTGATGGTATCAAAATTTGCACGAGGAATAATTTTTTTTAGTTGGGAGAAGGATTGTGAAAGCAATATATAGGGACTGCTGTTACGTGGTGTGGTAGGACATGGGTGGCCGATGATTGCATTTTACGAATGCTCACCGCGTTCTTACTTTATGAGCGCGTGCGAGTAAGGTAAGTAAATTTCTTGCACACCCCATACGAGAATACAGCGATGCCAATCGTGAGTGGTTTAACAACTCGATGGTAATAATAATTAGTGGCCTATCATGAACGCCTTATTGACATGAGTGACCATTCGTCGCTTGGCGCCCTTACCTAAACGGTCGAGGATCATCGTTTTATCACCGATTGTCTTCGACGGGTTATGCAATGTAATGAGAATGCGGTGAGGAAAAGAATGTCGTAAATTATTTGTGGTATTCCGTAGCAGACAAAAATTGTTAACTAGCACTTTCTATGTTAGAAAAAAGAAACTGAAAATCATAGCCCAACACTTTCGATTTCCAACTGCAATTTACCCTCTGCTTCTCACATGTTTCTGAAGTGTTGGGCACATTCCCGTCTGATGGAGCTAGCGTATTTGCGCTTGCAGCGCCATCTAGAAATAAACGCTTGAACCCATTCGCCACCACGTGCGCGTCCCCACTCTAGCTCACGACTCCACGCTGAAAAGGGGGGTTTCCCGGAGTGTGTCGACCCGATCGGGGTAGGGTGGACCCATGCTCGCAACGGCGCAGAATCCCATCGATCATCCCGCCGTTTCCCCGTGTTTCACGCCGCCGTGTTGCACAGCGTACTGAAGTTCACCCCTCACCCCCCGGGTATCCCTCCTTCTTGGCGTCGCTCGCCGTTCAACCCCACCCCCGCGGACGCCCCTCTCCCCCGGCACCTCGTGACGGTTCGGCGGGCAATGCCGACCGACCATCACGAGGCCTACCTTCCTATTATATTTATGCGGCGGCTCGCGGCGGAGGAGGTTTATGGCAACTAGCTCTATGCACTTGTTTCTCCGATCGCGGAACGATTTTCGATTATCTGTCGGCGATTCTTTGCGATTTCTGTGGGACCGTGCTAAATGTACGGTCCTGTGCCGGTTTTCAAGTGTGCCCGCTTCGTGTCGCATGTGTACCGGGTGAGTGCACCACGTGCCGAGTGCGTCCAATATGTGTGCGCGAGTGTCGATCCTGGCCAATGGGATTCAGGGATGCTGATCCCTGTACGGATGCCAATGAGGAGGTGTCAGGTGTAGTGGCTCGTGGGACCCAAAGTGGAACCCTTAATCGGTTGGTAGATGGTTTATTAATTTTGGTTTTGTTTTGTTACAATACGCCCGCTGGTTGCGCGGTTATGATGTATAGAAAGCCAATAGTGGAAGAGTCAAGATCGTCTTAAATAACTAAAAAAAGTTCCATATTCTTTAATGGGGAATTTATTAGATAATAGCGGACCCAAAATGGAACCCTTCATCAGTTGGTAAATGCACCATTTACCTTATTCGCAACATCTGTTTAGTTAAAGAAGGAACACCGAAGTAAATTGAAAATGATCTTGAATGACTAAAAATATATTCATATCCTTTAGCGGTAAATTTAGTATATAATATGTACGTGGGACCCCTCATCGGTTGATAATTGCAAAATTAATTAATTTTTTTCGGGTACTGTTCTTTCGTCGGTTGGGCCTTTATGTATGTTCCAGTACTTATAGTAGTCTAATTCTACTTAAAAATTGCCAAGAGGTTTTGCCATTTTTGGATTGATTTTGGTCTTCCCTGGCGTCACGGAAGATTTGATGACGAATTTTCTAAAAATACTAGCCACTTGTTCACTATAAAAAAAAATCTTTAACGATTACTACATTTGGATTTCAACATCTGTGCATCATTACCATTTCTGTCAGTTTAAGAAGGAACTCAGAAATATCTTCTGTTGAGAGTTTCAGTTAGCTATACATGCGAATCGTTCCTCAGATTCAACTTCGTTTAGAAGTTTAGTGTCTTTAAACTATCAGACAAAAATAATCTCCTTCAAAGATATAATTCATAAAAGTGAAGTGCTAACTTCGCTACATAGTTATCGCTTTTTTTGTTGGACTGTCCATTGTACAAAAAGGAACAGAAAGTGAATATATTCCATAAAATGTATATTGATGATTTATAATCGTACATTGATCAAAATGTGTTTATTTGACCTTTTAGATAACTCAAAAAAACTGCTTCTTCTGAACAAATATTTTTGTAAAAGTGGCAGTTGATAGTTTAGAATAATTTAAGTAATAGTAATTCTGCTAAAGTAATCTCTTTATATGTACATCTGAACAACTCATAAAGAAGTTTTAAGTTTAGTTCCTTATCATTTGAGATCTGAAGTAGAACGTTCATTCGGTTGGTAAATTCACCCTTTATTATTTTGTTGTTGTTGTTAGAATCATTTAATTGTTAATGCAACAAATAAGTATCAATAATAGTGATCTCGAAATTTTTGAAGTGAAAGAAAAAAATTGCAAAATCTAAGTTGAACATCTTCAAGAACATTTGTTAAAATAGTGACAGCCGACTTTTTCCCCCTAGCCTATACAAAAATGTTGAAAATATCAATGGCTGATTTATAAATTGTAAAATTAACAAATTCGCAAAGGTTTCAGAGAAACTTGTAACAAATGTTATTTTGATATTGTTTCATGTTTATTGTTGGAAAATGTTTACATAGGCGACATTGGTGGTGAATGAGTTATTATGCAGAGAAAACAAAAGACTACTATCGTCGTAAAAAAATGGTTGAACACGACAACAAAATAAGGTTAATGATAAAGATAACAAATTTTCCTTAGTTGTTGCTGGTATCGTAATAACAATGAGGTCCTGTATTATTTCACTTTTAAAAGTGTAGGTATTTTAACACACTATCAAATGTTTCAGTGACACAGTGTCAGCTCTAATCTATGGTTCATTTTAGACGGATTAAAATTAACAACACAAGCACATCCTGAATTCGGAACATGCTTTAAAAATGAATTCTCACAAATTCAATTTGTCTGAAAACAAAACTGGAATGCAACCTTAAACGCTATTAGTCTTCATTAAAACCTATTAGAGAAATAGTCATATTAATTCTTTCTTATATATGCTGATCGATCAAATACAAGGAGGTCTGTAATCTACATAAATTAAAAATATTCACCAATATCAACTCCACATGTCTATATTTTTTGGCTCTTTTTTTCGCTGCGAATAGAGAATAGACATTGCATACGTTTCTTAAAATACATAGGAAAGTTACCACTTTTGTCAACAGCTCGATAGTTTCAAAACCATTAAAATTAGAGGAATGGAATAAGGAAGAAAGGGATGAAGTGAAGACACTCTTATAGTGTATTTGATAAAACGGACTCACATTAGTAAAAAAGTTACTAAACTTTCCATGATCAAAACTCATTTCACAATTTTGTAATGTGACTCAAACCCGAGACAACGTGGCAAGTCAACATCCTTACTGGAAAATAAGTGTAGAACGTTGTCATCTGAGCTAGGCTATCTTGTTGTTAAGGAACCATATTAAATCTTGTGCACAATATTTTGCTGCTTCCCAAACATTTTCACATATTATAACAATTTTGTTTAAGTTTCGTAACAAATGTATTTTATTTATTAAAAAGTAAAAAATCTTTCAAAAGATACTGTAGGGGAAAACCAGTACGAGGTGGATATCAGTATGAAATTAATAATGGGAAAATGTGACTGGGCTTTAAAGCAAGAGTTCTGTAGTATTTGTTTATCAGTAGCAATATTAAAAATGAGTTTCATAATTAGCTTTTTTACGTTGACTGATTATAATTTTTTTAAGAATTAAATTGCTTTAACTATTCTTTTACTGGTTTCTTCGATTCATCAAACTCTTGGCATCAAAACTGTCTGATGAGGTTGAAAAGTTAGGCTTGGGTATCAAAGTAATTTTTTTGCTTTTAGGTTGCGAGCACAAATAAGTGCTAGCAACCAAACATCTTTCTCATAAATGATATAAAATTACTTGTAGTAAATGTAGAAATTGTAATTGTCTATGTCAGTTATTAGTAATTACTCTCATATAGTTTTATGAAGTACTTAATGTTCTCCGACAACTAATCGGAAAGGCTGAAAATGTGAATATTCACTTCGTACCAGAATGGAATTTCCTCCTAAATGTAAGGTTAAGAGGATTTTTATTTGTCTCAAGAAGAATATTAATGCAGCAAATACTATACTTATGCGATAAACTTCATCTAATCTTACAGCCAAATAATTCTTCTGTAAAGAAGATATTTACGTGATTCGAAACAAAACAGACAAGAGGCCGATGCTTTTGTTTCAAGACAAATTTTTCTAAGTGCTGTACCATCTGAATAAAATCGCAGAGTATTAAAAAGTATAAAATAAGGGTAAAAAGCTAATTCAATTCATATGATGGCATTGCTTTCTTTAAAACGAATGTTCCAGCTTTAAATTGTTATGTGATACATTCCCCACTTGTTCATCATTTATCAATATCATGACTTTCCGCTATACTTTGTAGAGCTAAAAATTCTCTTGCAAGATTTAAAGTCACGTGTTAAAATATTTGCTTGTTTTCAAAATTCCTTCATGGCATTGAAAGATCCAGAAATGCGCATAATTCTAATCAATCTTTTCTTGAGTATCAAAAGGCGCCGGAGAGTCAGGTGAAGCATTCGTATGTCACATTATATCAAAATGCCCATTTCTTTTCTCATACAATTCTGATTTGACTTTTCTGCTTGTTTTCATAAGGAGATGTCATTAGTCAAGACACAGTGGTACAGTAATCATAATTTTGTCTGCGGTGGCAGACTCGGAAAATTCCTTTGCTTGTCCGTAGGTGTCTACCTACACGATGATAGTCATGTAAATGGATGTATATACATATAAAACGGACAGGGGTCGTAAATCAAGCACCTACCCATATAATGTGCATATAATATGTACGCAGTGTAACGGTATGTAATTTATTGTTTCAGGTAAGTGACGTTGCACCGCCCCAGGGTCCAAATGGCTCGTATGTGTACATCCTCCTTTCCCGGCATAATGTAAGCACCTACCACAAAATTACAGCAATGTCAAAATGCATGCGTTCCGTACCACGCATCGCAAAATCAAAGAGAAAGTCTTCTTTGTCAATCACGACTAATATGTTGTGTTTTTGTTTATTTTACTAGAGAAACTATTAGCATGATGTCTTCAGTATCCACTATTGATATTTCAATTTTACTTCCTCTTCGAGGATCAAGTTCAAGGAAATATCGTATTCACATGATTTTCATATACAGGAAGGCTTTATCAAATTGGGATTCAATAGTCGTGAGGATTCAATAAAGTCATCTATGTTGGGTTCAGAATCTCCTCGGTTTTGGAAAAAAAAAGGAGAAATTCATTTAGCGTTATGATATAAAGAATTATTTTTGAATTTAAGTATCATCAAAGTTTAAATGATATAATTCAAAACATTACTAATAATTGGATTTTTGTTCATATTATTGGTTATTCTACTGCTGGATTTCCAAACTGATGCAGAATGGTTTTTTATTCAAATATTTTAGAAACAATTGTAAATTAAAGGCCAAGTCCAAAATGTTTAACTCATTTATCACAAATAACTTCATTATTAAGAAAATCACTTTAAATGGAAGACAAATTTGAATTACAATAAAACAAATTTTAACAAAAAAATCTTTTTTTGAATCTATCATACAAGTCGGAAAATGCGTAGACATTATTTTTCTATATAAAAGTGAATTGTCCAATAACTGGAAAAATATTGAAAGATCTTATTTCACAAAACGAAAAACTCATCAACGAATAATTGGAAAATAAATTAATAATAATAACTTTAGCGATGAGAAAAAATTCAATAACATTTATTATCTAAAATAATAAAATATCAAGGACAATATTTTTGATAATTGATGCAAATTGATGTCTTGAGTTTAGAATTAATGTATATAATATTTTTGCACAATATATATAAGCAATTAAACCCTTGCAATCTTTTGTAAAAAATACCAATTCCGGACGAAAAATACCTATTAAACTTGGAATATTGACGTAACATAAATTGTTCGAAAATTTTGTCATCTTACTTAAATAACCTAAACATTTTTAAATATGTGAACCTTTTTTAAAATCGAATTAAAAAAATACCAATTTCCGAAGAAAACCCCCTAAAATAATCAAAAATTATTAAAAGTTTCTAAATCTAGTTCAAAAGTATAACGATTTTTGTTATACAATGCCAATTTTTAGAATAAATCGTTAATTTAACTTAAAATTGTTCAAAGATTTAATATAACCTGAAACTGTTCAAAAATTTCAAATCTTGTTCGAACAATAATGATTTTTGTTTTAAAGTTCAAGTTTTTGTTGTAAAACGCTAACATAACCTAAAATTGTTAAAAGTTGTGAATCTTCTTTGAAATATATTTTATTTTTTATGAAAAATACCAATATATGACGAAAAACTCTAACATAATATAAAATTGTTAAAAGATTCTAAATCTTTTTTAAATTATCGTTTTTTTCCTTTTGAATACCAATTTGTGGTGTAAAACAATAAGTTAACGTACAGTTGTTAAAAAATTGTGAATATTCATTGAAATCTGTTAATTTTTTATTAAAAATACCAATAATTTTCAACGAACAACATTAACAGAAAAATTGTATAGAATTGTAAATCTTCTTCGATATCTAACGATTTTTGTTTAAAATAACCCCTTTATTGTAAAAAAAACGTTAATATATGCTAAAACTGTTCAAAAATAGCAAATTTTGTTTGGACTATAATAATTTTGATTTAAAAACATCAGTTGCCGGTGAGAAGACGCTAACAAGACCGAAAAACGTAAACTGCTTTTTTTAATCTTTGGAATCTGATAATTTTTTTTTTTTTCTTTAATATCGACATTCGGTTTGAAATGCTAACGCAACATAAAGTTGTTGAAAACAAGGTGTCTTGAAGATGTTTAACAATACCAAATTGAGGTGAGAAAAACTAACACAATCTACCATTTTTGTAAATTCCAAGTTTTTTCGAAACATAATTTTTTAATAATTTATTATAATTAAATTAAATGTACGATTTGAAATTTTTAATTCAACTACTAAATATTATTTAAGAAGCACGAATGTTTTTCAATTCGGGTTCCTATCATTTTTCTGATTAAAAGGGACTATTTGTAGATTTTATTTTCAATATTTCAAATTAAAGATCTGAAACAACTTCAAGTAATGAAAAGCCAATCAGGTTTATATCATCAATGATTGCGAGATTTTCGAGACATATCGTTATACCACTTTTTATATAGGAAATGTTGTAATTTAAAATTAATATTTCGGGAATATAAATTTACTAACCATTCAAGTTAAAAAAAGCGTTAACATCATTTAACCTTTAAGTATGGACGTGCGGTCTCAAAGACCGCACCATGCTTCTGATCTGTGGTTTCCTCCTCCCACTGGTGCAAAAGATTATTATTAATAAAAGTTGATAAAATTAATTAATTTATTACTTATTCCAATGTCCCTTCACATACTGGAAAGTTAGATAACAAATCTTCTTTACTTATTTATTTATATATACATATATACATTATACACAGAGGTATGTAAGACCTCAGGTCCATGTGAGTGCAAAAATTAAATTACGTCCATACTTAAAGCTTAATAAAAATTATTGCAAAACAGCAAAGAAAGAATAACCAATGCAATATAATAAATTGCTCTCAACTCTAAACCAAATCGTACATCATTGAGCTAACAATTATTTAATTGATTCCATTAAAAGCATGTCCTCAAGATTAAAGATTCACAACATGAAAGTGCGACACTAAATCAAAAAATGTGAGCACGTGGCTCTTGAAGAAGGTATACCCCTCCATGCAAATTGTCTCAAACCAATTCGATTACTCACAACCTACATTATTTTTTGGGTGGGCGATAAGTACTCATAATAACCATGGCACCTGTAAAACAATATATTATCGTAATGGAGCTTGTTTCAAGTCCCAGATAAAACACGGATAATGGAGGATCAACCGCATACAGGTGTAAACGGGTTTTAACGAGGTGCGGTTATTAGCGAACACCACAGTTGGGGAATGGATGGTAGGGTATAAGGTGAAAAGGGGTCGGGGGAGGGGAGGGGGTGGTGGAGATAAAAAGAAGAAAATAATAAGCCAAGAATATAGGTGGGCTTATGGCTGCGCTTAAAAAGTGCCTCGTCAACGTTGGAACGCAGATAGGCCACACAACGGCGGCTTGTAAAACACGCGGCGAGATTAAATGCTTCATTAATGTGATTAAAGTAAAAAGCTGCTTGATTAATGAACCGCGCTGAATCATCCGTCTGTTGGCGTCTGACTTACGCGCTTCGCTAGATCCTACTACTCTCCGCCAGTGCCCCACTACTCTCCGCCAGTACCATACTACTCTTCGCTAGCCCCCTACTACTGCAAATTTACCGGTGCGCTCCTTCGCGCGTTTCGCCCGTTTCTCGCAAGTGACACACGCGTGAAATAACCGCTGATCATTAAAATCAACTGTGTCGGATTCAATCTGAGACAAAATTATCGCAAGTGAGAATAAATGAGGCTGAACTTGATAGGCGGAACTTGGGTGTAAAATCTGTTCCGTATTGTGACATAGCAATAAATTTTATCAAGCGAATTAAATCGAGGAATTATTCCTTCCACTTTTATGGAAATTGTAAATTATTTACAACTGATTGTATGTTAGTAAAGAAGTTAATGGACAATTTAAGAGATGAGGAATCTTTGGTGATAACTTAAAATTCATTTTTATTAATACTAAAAAACAAAGACGCGCGCGATTTTTTGTTGTCTCACGCAAATTCTAAAATAAAAGATAAAATTAATATTGATACAAAAATTTATGTATTTTATAATATCTGTTATCTAATATAAAATAAAAGAAAAGCATATAATATTTTTGATAGTTAATATTGATATCTTAACTTCAGAATTGTTATAATAATATCCAATATCCGTAATTTCCAGTACACAAATTTTTTATCTTCTTTGAAATCTAATGATTTTTTAACAAAAGCGCCGATTTCTGGTTTAAAACACCAACATTAACTAAAATTGTTAAAAAGTTCTGAATCTTCTTTGAAATCTAATCTTTGTTACTAAAAATACCAATTTTCAACTAAAACACTGATACAATCGGAACTTGTTTAAGCTTGTCAATTTTAATATTATACAAAAAACGTTAGATTTAACTCTAATGATTTTTTGATCAAAAATACAAGTCCCAGATCAAACACACCAACGTAACATACATTTGTTGAAAATTGTAAATATTCTTTAAAATCTAACATTTTTTGTTTAAAATAGCCAATATCTTATGAATAAGAATAATATTATCCAAAATTGTTCAAAAATTGCAAATCTTGTTCGAACCAAAATAATTTTGGTTTTAAAATACAAATTCTTGGTGTAAAACGCTAACATAACCTAAAATTGCTAAAATAGGCGAATCTTCTTTGCAATCTAATTTTTGTTATTGAAAATAGAAATTTTCGTCGAAAAACAGTGAAATAATCTAAAATTGTTAAGATTTTCTACCTTATTAAAATTATAATGATTTTTGTTTAAAAATACTAATTGTCAGTGTAAAACGCTAACGCAACCTAAAATTGTTAAAAAATTATGAACCTTTAAAATCTACTGATTTTCGTTTGAAATAACTCATTTGCTGTAAAAAAAAAACTTTAATATAACCTGAAACTGTTCAAAAATTGCAAATCTTGTTCGAACTATACTGGTTTTTGTTTTAAAATACGAATTTTGGTGTAAAACGTTAAAATAACCTAAAATTATTGAAAGGTGCTTATTCTTATTCAAACTATAATAATTTTTATTTTAAAATTCCAATCTTGGATTTGAAACAACAAAGTAACATAAAATTGTTAAAAAATTATGAACCTTTAAAATTTAATAATTTTCATTTGAGAAAGGTTAAAAAAAAACCTAAAATTTTGCAAAATGGGGAATCCTTATGATTCCAACATTTGCGTTTTTAACAAAAATAGAGGACGTTTCAAACCAAGATAATTAGATTTTTACAAAAAGGGCAAATTTTCATCTAGAATGTTCGATGTTAAATAAAAAAATGGAAAAGTTAAATTTTCAGCTTAAAAAATTAATTTCAACAAAGATGAACCTTCAACCAAAAAAATACATTTTTGTAACAAAGTAGTTCAACTATTACCCAAGAAGTTAATTTTCAATTAAATAGATTAATTTTCAACAAAATAATTAAACTGTCTACCAAAGAAGATTAATTGCTAACCAAACTGTTGCCTTTTTATCAAAAATGATTAAATTTCTATTAAAAATAGGAATTTTCAATAAAAAGTTAATTTTCTACCAAATAATACAAATTATAACTAAATATACAATTGTCACGAGAAAGCAAGTATAAGAAAAAAGAAATAGAGATGAAAATACAAGGCAAATAAATTAGCAAATGAATTACTGACAAGAATAACATATCAGAGTGGCCGCAAAACTTCATTTTCAAAATTCCCTAATTTTTTCCTGACTAATATTTAATTTTCCCTTCCCATTAATTTTCAAGTGCCAGAATCCTAATCTTATAAAAATTCTAGGATAGAATTTTTCATAAACGGAATAAAACAATCTCAAATTTAAATTCAAAAATGGTCAAATTTATTATCTTTGATAGTTAATTAAAGTGCTTCTTATAGTTCCCTGATTTTTGCAAGATTTTAAATTCATTCAAGTAATTTAAATTCCCAAAAGCTTCAGACAGTTTTTTTTATTTGAAAGTGTTTTAGGACTTAACAATTATATTTCAATGTATGCAAAATAATCAAGATTTTTGTAAAATGTATTTATTTTACGCTATTATTAATTTTAAACCGCAATATTGGCATAGAATTCATGTTGTTCATGGTGTTCTATTCAAGTGTTTCCAAAGGAACCCTTTTAGGCCTCCAGAGAATTCTATTGGAGTTCAAGTTCTAAAAAATACCAACTTTTATTCAAGCCGCAACTTCAGTGCACACCCAGTTTTTTCTCTGCTGAAAAGCAAAAGGCGAAGAAAATATTTCAAAAATCTGGTTTGTATAAGGCGAGAGTTTTACAGCGAACATGGAGATTTTCCAATTTTTTTAAGAGCGGACATTTGCGTCCAGGAATTGAAACTTGCACCGGACACAGCAGTTGGTAGTAGCGATAGAACTGCCATCGTCTTGCCATACAAATGTCCTCCTGATTACATATGCGCTGGGGCCTTTCTTTGCTAAATACGAGGGTGGGAATCCGCGAGAGATATTCTTCGGCAAGAGCTTACGCACATTGTGCCGGCACACTTGCCATCTGCAAACGCACCATACATAGACGTGAAAAAACATAGCAGAACTATTTTTATCCTTTGAATAGTTCGAATTTTCTTTCGACTGATTCAATCTTACAAATAAAACTAGAGAATAACATTTCTAAACTATTTGATCATTTTACATTCTCATCAATAGGGTAGGGTGCAGAAATTTCCCGATCTGGCCCGGATAGGGAATGGAACGCACGCCCCGATGAGGGCCCTATCTGGCCAGTTAGGGTCCAGGTAAGGCCCGGCTAGGGCAGCCAGATGCGGCCCCGATCGGGGCGTGCTTTACATGCTGTATATAGGGCTACCAGGTAGGGACCTGACCAGGGCCACGTGGAAACTTCTGCACGGAGTAGACCGGGGCAGCGTCGTCCGGTTAACATTCTTTGCCCTGTATAAAATTAATAAGACGTGTGATTAATATGTTTTTTTTTTTTAATTTCGTGTCCAATATTATTATATCACACATTTCCATGCAGTATCCGCAGTTTTTTTTATAAATATTGAAACAACTTAGGTTTGAACCTTGATGGTTTGGTTCATATGAATATTATGCATTAGAAAAATAACCTTTGAATGTATGTAGTAAAAAAAGTTGTTTTTTTTTAATGAAAAATATGTTTTCCGCTGCCCTGGTCTACCCTACCAAGTGAGCAAATGAGTCAAAGTATTTATAAATCTACACTTTACTTTCAAGGTTTTCCCAAATGAAGAAAACAATTTAGTCACTATGACTCTTCTTATTTTTAGAGGTGGGCTGTATAGCTTACGTAAATTTTATAAAAATAAAGATTGCAGTAAGAATTGAGTAACCTTTGCAATGAAAAACAAAATTTTAATTAATAAACTGGTGTGTCTTATATCGACAGTAAAAACAAATGCGTAAAAAAGTTAAGTCGCAAAATTGGTTTGCGTTAAATAAAGCAAAATTCTTCTCGGTATTATAATATAAGAAAAATTAGTCAAAAACGTAATTTCTTGACTTTCTAAATTTAGTCTTAAATTCAGAAACGTTTGACCTATTATCAGATAAATTTTGCCTAAATCTAGATCAATTTTACTAAATTTAATGCCAACGATTTTAATGTAAAATAGTTTATATATATTGTTTTTATCTGTATTAAAAATATACTTTTTTCAGGGTTGCTACAGGTCAGGGAATTCTGAAAAATCGGGGAAAGTCAGGGAAAACCTGAAAGAGTTCGGCAATTTTCGACAAACTAAACTTCAAGCTAATTTTATTAGTTTGTTGAAAACTCAGTAATTTTTATAAAAAGTCATTCTTTTTGTTCGAAAATTTAATTTTTTGGTTGAAAATTTGTCTTTTTGTGTTAAAAATCTTCCTTTTTTTTGTTGACAATTCGTCTTTTTGGTTTAAAAATTCATCTCTTATTGTAAAAGCTTCAACCTTTTTGTAAAGAAATGCAATTGTTTGATTGAAAATTAATCTATTTTGATTGAGGATTCAGCTATATTGTTGATAATTTGTCTGTTTGCGTTGAATTTAACTGTTTTCGGTTAAAAATTAAAATCTTTTTTTATTGCAATATCAACTATTACATTTTTCGCTCACATAAGAGTTATGTTTTTCGGTTTAAAAATGCAACTTCTTAGTTGAAAGTGGAACTACTTAGTAAAAAATTCATTTTCTTGGTTGACCATTTATTAATTTAGTTGAAAACCCTTTTTTTTAAATTTAACTATGTTGTTGAAAAATCTACTTTTTTTGTTGAAGACTAATTTTTTTAACTTTAAATTTAACTATTGCAGTTTTGGTTAAAAATTTATATTTTTTAGTTGAAAGTGTGTGTATTTTGATAAAAATTCTGCTTTCTTGGTAGGAAATTAATCTTCTTGATTGAATACTCATCTTTTTGGTCGAAAATTCAACTATTTGGTTAAAAGTTAATTTTTTTTAGGTCGAAGATTCATCATTTTAGATGAAAATATATTTCTTTGTATAAAAGTTTAACTATTTTGTTGAAAATTCATGTCTTGTAAAAATAACATTTTTTTGGTAGAAAATTAATCTTCTTGAGTGAAAGTTTTTTTTTGTAGAAAATACATTTTTTTAATAGAAAATTTAACTATTTTGTTGAAAATTCATGTGCAAATTTTTATAAAAATTCATCTTTTTGGGTAGAAAATTAATCTACTTGATTAAAAATGTATATTATTAATTAAAAATTGATTTGTTTAGTTGGAAAGTCATATGTGTGGTTGAAAAGTCATATATTTGGTTGAAAATTTTACATTTTTGCTGAAATTTCATTTTTGTTATAGTGAAAATCAATTTTCTTAATCGAAAATTTATTCATTCCATTTTTGGTAAACATTTTTATCTTTTTTAGTTAAAAATTGGTAGAAAATTCGTTTTATTTACTTTAAGGCTCAACAATTTTGCTGAAAATTAACTTTTTTGATAAAAATTCATATTTTGATGTTAAAAACTCAACTTTTATGAAGAAAATTCGTCTTTTTTTAATTGAAACTTCAATATTTTGGATGACATTTTTTTCCTTTATGAACCAACAATTTTCAAATGATTCAAAATTCAACTATTTTGTTACAAAATCTTTTTTTTTTTTTGTTTGAAACTTAATTGTGTTAACTAAAAATCTAATTATTCCATTTTTTGTTCAAAATTTATATTTTTGAGTTGAAAACTCAACTATTTGGTTAAATCTTCACATTATTGGTTGGAAATTCTTCTTTTCTGACAGAAAATTACTCTCCATTGTTAAGAATGCATCTTCTTGGTGGGAAATTCAACTATATGGCCAAATATTCATTTTTTTAAGTTTCATCACTTTATTTGAAAATTCATTTTTTGAAATATCTTTTTCAGTTGAAAATTCAACTATTTAGTTCAATGTTCGCGTTTTTTTTTATCATTATCAAACTTCTAGGATTAAGGTTCTTTTCATATCTGAGAAAAAATTTTATAACGGTCAGGAAAAATGAAAAATTGGTCAGGGGAAAGTCAGGGGAAATTGGAATTTCCTAGCAACTCTCTTTGTTTCGAAAAAATGTACTCATCATTTTCTATGAAGTCAATTCGCCTTAATCGATTTGAAAAATGACTTACTGTCAATTAATAAATTACGATATTTGTTTCGCACAAAACCCTAAAATTATGTCTCTCTTTTAATTCACTGATAATGATATTACCAAAACATCTGCAAGGATATTAACACATGGCTCGAAAAAGAGCAGTACAATAAATTTAATTCGCGAGAAATATATAAAAATATGTAAATAATGCAGAATATATAGTATGCCCTTATTAGTTTCTGAAACAAAGAACCTGATCTGTAATTTTCGTTCTTATGAACATTTTCAGGGGCATTTATGCTCTTCTTTGTTAACACCCTTGTTCGGTGCACTTGGAACTTTTTTATCACTAAAAAGGGAATAAAGACTGGTATAAGATGTTTTAAGGATAATGAATTGCGGGGCGTCATGATGGTATAGTGAGCGAAATCGTGTTTAAGTAAAAGGTAGTTTATCGAAATGAGGGTAATTTGTTCAACGAACCACCACCACCTTTTGGCTGCTGTAGGTCTTTCAGTTGTAAGGCCGGGGAAATAAATAAGTTTGCCAAACTTATTGGACGCGAGATCCAATTACGTGGAACATCCTTTAGTTTGCCGGAACGCGCGAGCAGGTGTGAAGGCCTGAATGGTGCAGTTGTTATAAAAAAATAAAAATAAACGAATGGACAAATTTCATTGAGATAGTATCCACTTTCTCGGAGTAATTTATATTGCTTGATAATGATAATTAATTTAATCAGATATGTCGCTGGATGTGTTTAATCGATTATTTGTGGATAATTAAAATTCTTAGAGTTGATTAATTCTTCGCCATATGATGGAGTTTATCTAATTACTGATTATATAATTAAAATAATAGTAAATAATATTAATTTTGTGACAAGTAAAAACCATTTTTGTAACAAAAACGTACGGGTTTGCTTCAAAACAGTATGAAAAAAATTATTTTTAGACTTATAGGTTGACAAAGCATTATAAATAAATCTACAGGATCTTTGGAACGACAGACAAACAGCCATGGAAAAGAAATTAAATTTTCTTATTTTGAATTTTCATTTTTAATTTCTGGATTGGGATTCGAACCCGTTAGAGCGCATCCATTTGGCTTGCTTACTAGAAAATATGCCCAGCACGCTACTGACTGAGCTATGCTATCTCCTTATTAAGTATCTATACTAAGTGCAGCAAAATAGTTTTTTGTCTGTAAGGTCTTCAAACTATTATACATTTTCAATATTATTACATTTTTTTACCAATTTTAAGTGAAAAAATCTGCTTAGAATATATTTAAGTACTCGTAAAATTAAATTAAAAAAAAGATCGCATTCAAATTCTGAAAATGAAAAGATAATGTTAATTAGTAAATAATCTTCATAACATTTTTTTATGTATACAAATATTCGAAATTATAAGTACAAGAGAAAAATTGTTTACTACTAAAACAAAATATGTACTAAATATCGAAAATTGTGAATTATATAACTGATATTACAATAATCAGAATTAATTGCAAAAAGGTATCTTTAAATTGATCGGAAAAATAATGTCGTCGGGGGAAAAAACAGGAATTTCAAATTGATCAGATGAAATTACTGTAATTTACAATACTTAAATAGAACATCCGATAATTCGTTGCAATTGACTAGAATTATACAAAAGCCAGTGCTCTTGTCTCGAAATTATTTTCTCTAAATTTTAATCAGTAAAAGTACGTAAGTGAAAGCAGTAAGAGTTTTTACTGATTAATCAATAAATTTGACTGATTAAGGTAGTTGTCGTACCAAAAATCATGTTCCGGGAAAAAAAAGTTTTCTACGATTTTGAGAATTGAAATTATACTATCAGACATGCCTTATGAAAGAAAAAACATTATTTTTCATGAAAATACTTTAAAACTTACGAAAAATAATTACTTCAACAATAGTTTTTATTATTTAATTTTTTCTTACTGTCGCTTCTCACATTTTTTTTAAATGTTGAATTTCATTAAATTATGGCTTACTTTTTTTGAGGAAAAGTAAAAAAGTAACTTTTTCAAAAATTGGTAAGAAGCGATAGCAAGAAAAAAAATAAAATTGTAAAAAGATAAATAAATAAATAATAATAAATAAATATAAATAAATATAAATAAAAGATAAATAAAAAGATAAATTTTTTTTATGTTTAACCATTTTTTTCATTAAAAATAATGTTTTTGACTTAAAATATTATTATCAATAATGTTATTTTGATTCTTAAACTCGTAGAAAAACTAGTTTTTTTCAGAGCCTTCTTCCGTAGAAAATTAATCTTCTTGGTTGAGCATTCATCTTTTTGGTTGAAAATTCAACTATTTGGTTGAAAATTCATGTATTTTATTAAAACTTCATTTTTATGGGTAGAAAATTGATCTTTTTGGTTGAAAATTATTATTCATAGTGGAAAATTCAACTATTTGGGTAAATAATAATCTATTTTATTGAAGATTCATCTGATTTTGATTCTTGGTTAAAAATTATTATTTATAATGAAAAATTCACCTATTTGGTTAAATTTTTTTTCTGTTCTATTGAAAACTCATCTGTTTTGGTAGAAAGTTCATCTTTTTTGGTTCAAAATGCAACTGTTTGGTTGAAAATTAATAATCTGTTTTGGTTGAGGATTTTAGAATTTTCTTACGAAGATCATGGAGATTAAAACTGTGTGATATTAATATTAATATTAATATTAATATCACACAGAATGAATTTTCAACCAAAAAGATGAATTTTCAACCAAGAAGATTAATTCTCTACGGAAATAGACTCTGCAAAAAAATAGTTTTTCTATGATTTTAAGAATCAAAATAATATTATTGATAATGTCATTTTAAATCAGAAACATTATTTTTATGAAAAAATTTTTAAACATACAAAAAAAGTTATCTTAGGAAAGCTTTTTACAATTTTTTTTTCACTATCGCTTCTTACCAATTTTTGAAAAAGTTACCTTAAAAAAAAAAAATTAAAAACAGAGTTGTAGGGAATGTTTCCCTAAAGTTAATATTAATATTAATATTATTGTCAATGTGATAAGAATGCATTTTATTAACTTTTATTATTAATAATCTCTCACACCAGTGGGGGAAGGGACCCATATATCAGAAGCATCTGTAAAAATAATATTAATATATATATATATATATATAATGATATTAATGTTAATATCACTAAGATTAATTTTGAGGAAACTCAGGTGTATATAAAAAGCCTGAAAAAGTTTAAACTATCAGTACATTCCATGTAAACTTAGAGCGAACAGGGTAACAAAGTTGACTAGCCCCATATATTATTTTTGTTTTACGATTTAATTGCTGCAAAATGGCAAGGCATAGAAGCGGAAAAAATCTTTTCTTACTTTTTAATTCTCTTGTATATTTTGTGCACATTTCGATGGTTTTTTGCGTAAGGACTGCAACAGTTGGTGAGGCTAACATCAATTGTGTTAACTGCATAAACTGTACAAATTGTATGAACTGCAGAAATTGTATTAATTGTCATGATTGTACCAATTGTGAAAAATGCGTAGATTGTACTGATTGCATGACTTGTGAGGAATGTTCATACTGCCACCAGGGTTGCACGAATTGCAACGGTTGTACACAGTGTGAAGACTGCATAACTTGTACCCATTGTACATCTTGTAACAGATGTACTAATAGTCATCATTGTATCAGATGTGAGGATTGTACAAAGTGTACCAACGTTAGGAATTGTAAAGATGAAATAAATGTGAAAAATCACGTTTGCCCGAATGAGGAAATTCAACTTGGATAATGGAATATATGGTATGTATAATTTTAACAATATCGTGCCCCTTTTTATAATTTACGTGTACAATTCACTAAGAAGAAGATTCTTTCAATCTAATTCAAAATCGCCAAATAGAACAAAATTGCTTGATGGAAACGAATTTTCTTTTAAAATTTTGTTTTTACTATTATCATGTTTTCATAATTGTCATCACATTTTTTTCGATTCAAACAAACTTTGTAAAATTCAAGTAAAAAAGTTAAACAAGGTGCATTATTCAAACAAATGCTTTTGCCTGTATCATAAAAATATTTTTCTAAATGTTGTTATGTTAAAATGTACCATTTTTGGCGTTGGTACAACACTTTTTGTTGAAACAGCGATTGTTTTCTTCAAATTTCGATTTCTTTCAACATCAAAACCTTTGTGTAATTTTAAGCAATTTCTTGTTTGCCGTTTTAATTTTATAGCTAAAGAAGATATCCATGAAATTAATTTTTATTAAAATTGATAATCAATTTTCATTTTAGGCTCGGCTACACTGAAATTACGACCAGGAAATACAAAACACAGAGTTTCTCGACTTCTCAAAGAACTATATATACCGTATTCTTATATTGATATAATATAACTAAATATTCCAAAACGCTCTATTCGGTGGTGGTGATAGATTTTATGTTTACTAGTAAGGTGTTGGCAAGAAGTTTAATATGGATTAACATTTCAAGTCAAGTATTGTTAATATTACCATTGTAAAAGGAATGTGCTTTACATTTGAGAATATTTTCAAATTCATATGTTGTTTGTGGATGAAAATGCAATATGTATATTATATTTACTGTTCATTTTAATGTTGCTTAAGACTTACAAGAATGAATCTAAAAATGTTATTTCATTATTTCTTAATTTATTTCAATTTATACACAGTCCCTAACTGATAAGATATGCTTGACAGACGATTACTTTGTCATCATTATTTGAGTCTACATTGATAGAAAAATAATCTGCTGAATTTCGTTGATCGTATTTCAATGGCGAAGCCAAGAAGCAAAAACAGGTTTTGCACTTTTATTTATGATAGTAATCATATTTTCTTAATTTATGTTAGAGGTAATTAAAGATATAGAACAAAAAAAGGCCAAGTATGAATAGTAGGAAATTAAAAATCAGAGTGTTTTTTAATAAAATGAACTGCTAGTTCAATGAATTAGTTGAAAAAATAATTTTTTTATATACTATGAATATATATATACTATATATACTATATACTATGAACTATGTTTCAATTTCGCAAAGAACTAAATATAATAAAACAATTAATTACGAAGAAAAAATACAAAGTAGAAAGAAGTGATTTAGTCCCGTATCGCACCGGTCCAGAGGCGGAACTATATTTCACAGTAGAAATACTGTAGATAGAGATATCATTAATATCAGTTTACCTTGAGAATCTCAGATCATTAATGATACACGTGTCTGAAAAACGTTATACAGGAAAATAAGTAAATTACCATTTATTAACGCAAAATCTTTGCTCCATGTATTGATGGTTTCTATTATCTGCAGTGTTTGTATTGTCAAATATGGATACTAAACAGTTGATAACACTTGATAATATTATCATAAATTAAAGATTATAGTTAGATTTTCAAAATTAGAAGAGAAGTTGCGTGCAAAGAAGATATAAAGAGCAACATTTCCTATTAAGTTGACAAATTTAAACAACATTTTTGAATTATTTTCTGGGTTTAGCAATGAGTTCAACGCAAGATTTCAGAAATAATGATTATGATTCGAAATTTGATAAACTTTCAAACGGTTGTTTCTTGAAAATCGCAAATGTATCCAAACTTTCCACGAACAGTGTACAACAAATTTTGATGAAGAAATTCACTTATTTTGGGTTTTGAACATAGACAATTTGTCTTTACTGTGGAAGTATTTCGATTTAATAATAAAAAACAAAAACTTGATCTTTCAATTGTTAATATTATTTCAAACTTCATTGCCTCTTGATAGAAGCAATTTTCAAATCCCATTCTAAGTATCAATGAGACTCAAATCCACGGATTCTGTGATATGAGTGCAAGGACCTATGGCACTTGTCTATACCTGCGATCTATAAATGAATATGGCAAAACACATTGCGCTCTCATATGCGCCAAGTTGCGAGTTGCTCCTCTGAAACCTATAACGATTCCAAGATTAGAATTCCTCGCGCCAGTTTTATCAATTAATTTGTATGAAGCCACTGTCCAGTCTATAGACAAGACAATTTTGCGGTCTGATTCCACTATCTTTCTGGCCTGAATTAACGCTGAACCGAACACACGCATAACCTTTGTCGCAAATCGAGTCACTCAAATTCAATCTCTCACACAGTCTCATAAACAGCTCCACGTTTCCACTCACGATAATCCAACAGATCTGATTTCGCGAGGTCAGAGTCCGCAAGATTTTTTAGAATCGAGCATCTGGCGAAATGACCCATTGTGGCTCAGTCAGGACTCTGATACGTGACCAAAATTCCCACTCACCAAAACTGATGTGCCAGAAAAGAAATCCATAAAAGCACCGATATTATCCTTGACAGTTACAATCTCAAATTCTAAAAAGCAGTCTGAGAGCTCTCTAGAGAGTCTAGTAGAAAAATACTGTTCTTTACGCACTCTAAAACATGTGGTAGCATATTGTCAGCGCTTTGTTAAAAATACCAATTTGAAAAACGAAAAACAAAGGTCGCTGGCTCCTCTGTCGAATGAGGAACTTGACGCCGTGATGCTCCTCATTATAGAAATCGTATAACACAGTTCGTTCTACAATGAAATGAACGTGCTTTTACGCGGAGATTGTAGATAAAAAAGATGTCTCTCAAGTCTAAATCTTTTCATAAATCAGGGAATTACAAGAATATGGGTAGACTCGAGCATGCCAACGTACCGCATAGTCATAAATATCCCATCGTTCTCCCTCACACTCACCATATCACTTTAATTATTCGCGAGGAGCACATTAAAAAAAATCTTGCCGGTTTTCAAGCAACAACAAGAGTTATTTTGGCTCTCCACTGCGCAGCCATAGGTGCCTTATAAATCTACTGCGCATAATCATGTCCGTTCTGTTCTCTCAAATCGCATCAAAAAATATCTCAAATATAATCTCATAGATCTCTAACGTTGGACCCGGGGCTAAAGGGTTCTTTAGCCCAACATTAGCGTTTACGTATTTCTGGAATTTTAAACTTTGGCGCTTATGCCCTTTTGGTCTTCCAAGTGTTCAACCTCATTCTCTTTAAGAATTCCAAACTTTAGAAATTAGGATCTGTTGGAGTTGTAAATTTTGGCGCTTATTCTTTTTTGCACGGATGTTAATCCCTGTATATCATCGTTCTGGTTCCAAATTGGATACGACCCGGAACGTTCTGAAATTCAAACGATCCGGGCCCTGAACGGAACCAGAAACAAAATACATTTTCTCATTCGGGGTCGGAACGATTTCGATACGGGACGTTTCGAGGCTGGAACGTAACCGGGACCAAAACCGGTGCAAATACGCTCCGGTTCCGAACCACGCTATATGTGTACACTGTACTACACTTACACAAGTAATGCAATGTTAAATTACTTTAGCATTAATTTATGAATTATTATATCGATTTTCGAATATGATTATTGGTTTGAAATTTAGAAGTTGAGAAATTTGTTATAGATTCAAACAATTTTATTGATAGATTGGTAGATTTCTGTCAATTTCATTACAAAGGAGTTTTCTGAGTGTCAAAATATGGATTTTCACCCCAAATTTGTATTGTGTAACTCAGAAAAAAACCTTCTTGTGCAGACTTTCATGAACCTCAAATTCGTATTATATTACTTAAAAACTCACCTGTTACTGTCATTCGTGGAAATCCACCAATTACATAGAATTTCCAAAACTCAGGCTGCTTTTTTGAATTTTTGAATTTTGAAACAAAATTCGTATTTTGAGATTCGAAAACCCCCTCCTTTTTGACATTCATAGCAATCTACTAATTAAATAATACTCTCAAAATTTGTCAATTTTTGAAATTTATGTATCATGACCCCAAATTTGTATACTTAGAATAGGAAAACCCTCACGTTTATGTAAATATACCAATTTCATGAAATTAAAAAAATTTGACTTAAAATTTGGAATGTATGAATATTGACCCCGAATTTACTAAATTTCATGGAAATCTACCAAATTCGTGTTCTATGACTCAAAAAACTGCCTCATACTGACTTTCAAGTAAATCTACCGTATTAATACAATTTTTCCAAATTTCAAAATTTGAGCCAAACTTTGGAATTTTAGAGTTTTCACCCTAAAGTTGTGTTCTGTGCCCCAGAAAATGGTCTAGTAACTTTCATGTAAATCTACCAAATTGATTATATTTTCAAATTTTGTGTGAAATTTTGGATTTCTGGAATTTTTACCCTAAATTCATATTCTTCTTTCTTGTTTCTCATTTGGTCAACAATCAATTTGTGTATTTCACAAATATAATTCTATGAACCTTTTAGGTTGGACCTAGGGTTAAAAAGTTTAATTTCTTGAGAGTCCGGGTCCGTACCCAAACCCTTTAAATTATTAAGGGTTTGGGTCCGGACCTGATCCTTGTTGGTCCATTTAGGTCCCCGTACTCTGTAAAAATCAAGGGTTCCGATCCCTGGTTTATTCTAAAAGATTCCAAGAGGTTTTAGTGAATTTTAAAGATTTCAAGAAGTTTCATTTGATTTTAGAGGACTACAAAGTTTAAAAAATTTTTTAAGATGTCATATGAGATATTACGAATTTCAAGCATTATAGAATTTTAAATCATTTCGTAAGATTTCAGAATATTTAAATGATTTTGAAGATTTCAAAGAATTTTTATGGTATTTACAAAATTTCAAGGGATTTTGAATAATTCAAAAATATTTGAGGGATTCACTCGGGAATTCATATGAAGAATTCGCCACCGCCCTCTGTCAGCAGAAAAAATGAGTTCCAAGTAGATAAAAAATTCTAAATAATTTCGTGTTCCATTTTTTGCATAAAACACAAATTTCGATTGGATTTGTTATCTATTTCTAATAGGGTCGTTAAAAATAAACATTTCATTTGTTTTTTAAGTTCAACCTAAAATATAAAAATAGATAACCATTTCAAAAATAATGAAACTAATTTTTGCGAAGTCAATTTTTTCAATTAATTCCCAAATCTGTAGATTTTGAAATATTCAAATACAGTCTCGACTTGGTAGAAGCGCCACGCCAAGAATTCTGTTATCTATTTCGACATTTTCTATTTAAGATTCTAAAGTTAGCCGATAATGCCATCAAAATCAACCTTCGCTTTTCTTCTCCGATTGATAAAGGCGATTCAAGAACACAAGGTCGTTGTAATATTTAAAATTTCACTAATTTATCTTTTGATTTTCTCTGAAATAAAGTATATAAACTACATTTGCTCTCACTAGTGTGATGAGTAGATAATAATAATGAGTATTTAATAATTTGAAAAAAGCAATTGTTGTAAATCATACTATTTCAGGGTATCTGCTAACCGGAAGACCCAGGAAATAGCCGGGAACTTAAATAAAAACGAGAAAACCAGGAATTAACCGGAAATATAAATTCGAGTCGAGAATCACATGTTAAGTTTTGCAAAAAATGTGATGTTTTTCATCATTTGTGATAATAAGATCAATAAATTTAATTGGTCATCCTTTTCTTGACAAATTATAACCACGAGATCTCGCATAAATTATTGTCAATCACCTGATAGGTTGCGACACTGCGTGAATATGACTTTCAGTTGCTGAAATTCAGTTTGTTCATCTGCTAATAAAGATTACGAATTTTTTGTCAATCCAAATTTCGAAATAAGTAATTTAATTTCACGATACAATTTATTTCTAACTGTTTCTAAACATTATTGGTAAAAGAAAAAAATTTTAATTTGAAATGATATTTTAGTAACGGGAAATAATTCTATTTTTAACATTTCGCTACCAAAGTATAATTTGCAAACTTTTTCACGTATTTAAGGAGACGAGAAAAATTAAATTATTGAAAAAATGTCAGAACTTCGGAATTAACGAAGCGTATACGCTGTTGCTACCGATATAAAAAAAATACTGATACTGACAATAAGATTTCTGGAAAAGTTTTAAATGATTGAGGTGTTATTGTTGAGGTATAATTTTAAGTTTCGAAGATTTAAATATATTTCCAAAAAGAATGTGGGAGGTTTCAAGAAAATCTTTTCAATTTTACAGGATTTAAAATTTTGTTAGGAAAACTGAATTATTTCTTGAGATTTCTGGGAAAATTTCAAATGAGGTTTTAGTTTGAAAAATGAATTTTAAGAGAAAATTGAAAAAGATTTCAAATGATTTCCTCAAATTTCGAAAAAGAATGAAGAAGAGTTTGAAGCAAACATTTTTCAATTTCAAGAAAACAAAAAATTTATCTCAAGATTCTTGGGAAAGTTATAAATAATTTTTTATCTCGAATAATTGATTTTTTTTTAATTTTTCTAAAATTGTCGAAAAAATAGTGAAGATTCTAAGGAATTTTTTTATTTCGTAAGTTTTTTCAAAATTTTACGAATACTTCGAGTCAATTAAAAAAATGTGTGGAAATTCTTCTATTGGCTGGAATGTTTCTCTTTTGGTCAAAAATTCAATTTTTGGTTGAAAATTAATTTTTTTAACTGAAAATGTAACAACTTAATTTTTTTACAAGATTGATCTCGTTTAGTTCACTGAGAAAAAAAACTTGAATCAAAGAACTGTAGTACTGAAGACGTCTAATAAAATATATTTTTTAAAGAATATTTTTCTTGTTTCAAGAAATAATATTTCTTGTAGATGAACAGGATATTTGATTGGATGTATTCAGTAATATATTTCCTTGATTCAAGTAATCTTTTTTCTCAGCGTTGAAAATTTTTGAATTTTGTTAGAAATTCGTCTTTTTTGATAGATGATTATTATTCATGGTCGAAAATTCATGTTTTGAGGAGAAAATTTATATACTTGGTTGAAAATCATTTTCTGTTGTTACAAAAAATTCATATTTTTCATTGAAAATTTACATGTTTGTTTGAAAAGTCAACTATTGGGTTGAAAAATGAACTTTTTTGTTAAAAATTCATTTTTTTTGGTTGAAGATTCAACTTTTTTATGCAAATTGATCTTTTTCAGAAAAATAAAAATTTGAAACAAAATTTGGATTTTACAATATTTAGATATAAAATTTAGAAGCGTTTTATAGTTTTCAATTTATTTGGTTTTGCGATTGATTATTGACTATTTACTAAAGATTTATTACGATTGTTATAAATAGTACTGAATAGGCCAATGTGAAAATTCTAAAATCAATTGAATCGTTTGAGCTCAGAAATAAAGTTTGTCGGTTGACATCCGAAAAAAGTTTAAAAAAATATATTTTGAGATCGATTAATAACTTCTGTTTTCTTTTGAATTTGAAAATTCAAATAAATTTTCCTATTTGTTCAAAAAATTGGGGCGAATTTTTGTCATTTATAGTTTTTGCTAGCGAACAATAATACAGAATTAAAAATTTAGAAAAAATGTTTTGCCTGATATTTAGATTATTAGAATATTTACAAGCTTTAAGAGGGCTTAAGAAGATTCAAAAATAAATGAAAAATTGAAAATATTTAAAAAAAAGAGTTTTTGAAGATTTCGAAGATTTTTAGGAATTTGAAAGATTCTTTAAAAATTTTAGGAATAATTCCAGTAATTTTATTGATGTTAGAAAATTCTTCTCTTGGTATCAGAACTTTTTTTTTGTTTGAAGATTAATATTTTAAGTTGAAAATTTGACTATTCCATTTTTATTCAGAAATAGATCTTTTTTAGTTGAAAATTCATGTATTTTGTCAAAAACTTGTCTCCTTTCGTAGAAAATTAACGTTCTTGGTTACAAATTCATCTTTTTGGTAAAAAATTAAATTACCTGGTTGTAAAATTTGTCTTTTTGGATGAATTAAACTCTTTTTGGTTTTAAATAAAAATCTTTTTTATGCAGTTTTGAAGAAATTTGGCTAGCAAAAGCTACTTTATGTTAGAGAAACAAGATAAAATGTAATTCAGGGTAGTTACACAATAAAAAATGATTTTTCGTGCATATGTAAAAACACGTCAACTATATTTTATTATCATGAGGACCATATATTTTTCACAAATTTTTTAAACTGAATTTACTCCTGTTGGTCATTTTGGTATATAATGAAAAAGTGATTTTGAGATAGTTCACCCCTATAAGATTTTTTTTTTATCGAAAAAATAACATTTATCGTGTCTCACTCTGAGGAAATTTTTCTAATTGGTTTTTTTCGCAAAAGCTACTTTATTTTAGAGAAACATAATAAAATCTAATTCAGGGTGTCAACCCCTCTGGAAAATAATATTTCGTAGAAAGGAAATTCACGTAACCTTTATTGGATAATCGTGAGCAACAAATATTTTTTCCAAATTTTTTTGCCCGAATTCACTCATATCTGGCAATCTTTTGTGTAATCAAAAATAATTTTGGGTAGTTCACCCCGCTAAAAATTTGTCGACAAATTTGAGAAAATTACATTTTTTATCTTTCATTGTGAGGAAATTTTTCCAGTTAGTTTTATTGTGAAACATACTTCGATATTGGCCGATAACCCCGATTTTGGCAGATAAGAAAAAACACGTGTCGCTTGGTTTTTCGAGTGCTGCAATAAATCTGAATTTTGTAATGAGTAAGATTGTATGAAATAATCTGGTAGGTCTTAACTTGGTATCATAAGTATTTTTCAAGGTGTTTTTCTAGCCAGGAAATGGCACATAAATACTTAAATTTATGTCTGAACGTTTAAATAATGAACTTTTTACTTATAGTTAATCATTGTAATAATTTGTAATGATGATTGAGAAATTGAATATTTCTTTCAAATTTACGTATAAAAGAGTATTTTTCTTGTATTCTTGATTTATTTACTATGATTAATCCGAAAGTTAATGTCGCTTAAATGGAGTCAAATGTTCCAAAGTCGAATTCTTATTTCCTATAACCTTAATTTTTTTTATCAAAACAATTTAAAATAATATTAATAATATATTGCTAAAGATGACGATATATCTTTACAGAAGTTTCACTTAAATTATTCAGAGTTTGCATATATATGCAGTAAATATTTACCTAATCGAATATTACTAATGGCATGCAATTAATAAAGCATATTTGAAATTTTTGATAAATGAATAATTTTTTATTAACTAAGAGGTTGTGCTAAGATATGAAAACTAAACTCTAATACTTCTCTGACATATACATCTACAAAGACTCACATACAACATACGTTTGATATTTACCGAATTTTGCACAAACTCAGCTTAACTCGTTTTTTATTTTTAAATGTGATCTGGGTGAATTAAAAATATAGTGAAAGGAAATCCTATATCCTATTCAATCATAAAGTTTTTGAATCCAAGGTTTCTTCACAGAAGGCATGTTTTTTATATAATTTTTAAAGTATCAGTCATTTTTATGGAAAGACGAAGATCAAATAACAATTTCTTTTGTCATCCCTTAGGGGCCATCCATAAATCACGTGACTCGGAAAGGATGCAGGGGGGGGGGGTGTCAGCAAAAATATCTTCCGATAAACTAGAAGTACCACTATGCTCAAACAATATATGCTTCTTGTAGATTCTCCAACGACCCCAAAATAAATTTTCCGAAACCATCCCTCAATATTGGACAACTATCCCGAAACCAAAAGTAGTCATTAAGTGCAAGAAAAAGTGTTGCATCAGTTTGGAATATTTTCTAGCTGTCCGGAAACATCAGAAACTTTTCAAAAAACTACCCCTAACATTCAAAAACGAATCTGTAAAAGAATTGTACACTAAAGTGAGAATAAGTTATATCAGAAGTTTTTGCTTGTCTCGGACCGAGCCTAAAAGGCTCATTTATACAGATATAAATTATATATACAGATATATAAAAAATATATACAAATAATAAGTTTAAGAGATATTCAGAAGTTTTGAAAAGATTAGAGAATAATTCAAAAGCTGGAAAGATTTCAAATATATAGAACAAAACATAGATTGTTGAAGATTTCAGACAATATGGTTGGCTAAGCTTCTTAAGAATTTTAAAAGTTTTCAAGAGAGTCAAAAAATTTCTTAAGATTTCTGGAAAAATTAAGAATGATTTTTTGTTTTCAAATAATCTGGAGAGAATATTTCAAACAAATATTTTAAGCTTTTGAAACGCTTTTAAAGGTTTTAAGAAAACAAAAAGCTTTTCTTAAGATTCCTGGAAAAGTTATTATAAATGATATTTATTTCGAAAAATTAATTTGTAGAGAAAATTTAAAAAAATACTTCCAAAAATGCCCAATGAAATCTGGAAGATTTTAAAATGCACTTTTTCATTTTTAAAGATTTTTCAAAATTTCACAAATAATTTGATATGTTTAAAAGATATTTGAAAATTCTTCTCTTGGCAGAAACTCAACTTTTTTGGATGAAAAATAATGTTTTAAATGAGAATTCAATTATTTTGTGGAAAATTCTTGTTTTTTTGGTTGAATTTAACCGTATTTTTTTACAAATTCATTTTTATCGTTTTAAAATACTTTTTTGTGGAAAATTAATTTTTATTCAACTAAATATTTAACTATTCCATTTTTTGTTGTAAATGCAACTTTTTAGTTAAACATTCAACTATTTGGTTTGGTTAAAAATTTAACTATTTTGTTTAAAACATAACGTTTTTAGTTTAAAGTTCTAATGTGTGGTTAAAAATTAATTTATTTTGTTATAAGTCCACTTTATTGATAGAAAGTTAATGTTCTTGGTTAAAAATTCTTATTTTTTGGGACAATTTACAAAATACGTGATACGTTCAGAGAGGGTTAGATATTTCAAAGTATCATTTAAATCTCAAGTTTAATAGAAAAAAACATCATAAATTAGGGTGGGGTGTTTAAAGTTTCTGAAAAATATATCACATATTTAGTGAATTGCCCCTTGGTAGAAAAGTCAATTACTTGGTTGAAAATGATTCTTTGTTGTTAAAAATTCATATTTCTGGAATAAAATTTTAACTAGTTGGGCAAAAATTCAACTATTTTGTTGAAAATTCGTCTTTTCTATGAATTCAACTTTTTTTATTCAAAATAAAAATATTTTACGATTGAAATATCGACTATCACATTTTTCGTTGAGAATTCATATTTGTTTGTTAAAAATTTAACTACTTGATTAAAAGTTGAATTACTTTGTTAAAACTTCATTTTTTTGGATGAAGATTCATTTTGTTGAAAATTCGTCTTTTCCTTAAAAAATTGATAGCCTTAGTAGAAAATTCATCTATTTGGTTGCAAATTCAACTATTGGTTTATAAATAAACTTTTTTTGTTGAAAATTCATATTTTCGGGTTACAAAATTAAATTATTCTGTAGAAAACTCGTTTCCTTTTATAAAAGGCAGTAGACTTTACTAATTATTTTATAGATTCCAATGAACAGACTTTAATATTATGAATAATTCTATAAGTTTTTGATTTCGTTTCCGCTGATATAAAATGTTAAAAAGTACATTTTTTGTGATATTCAACTTACAAATTATAGAAATTATTAGTGGAAAATTTCAAAAGGTTTCAAAATATTTCAAAGATTTAAAAATATTTAAAAGGATTTTGCACATCGTACAAAGATTTCCAAAGATTTAGAAAAGGCGTGTACACCCGATGTAATATATTTCACAACAATTTCACAAAGATTTTAAAATTTTCAAAAGATTTAAAAGCTTTTGAAGATTTGAACAAGGGTACAACAGTACATCAGATTTCAAAGATTTTGAAACATTTCGAAGATTTGAAACGATTTCAAAAGGTTTTAAAACATTTTAGAAGATTTCACTAAGATTTCAAATAATTTAATGACTTCAATGAGTAAAAAAGATTTCACAAACAAAGATTTTAACAAAATTTCACAAATATTTCCAAAAATTTCACAAAGATTTCGAAGATTTCACAAATATTTCAAAGATTTCACAACATTTTCAAAAGAATAGAAGAATTTAAGATTTTAAAGATTTCAAATATTTTACAAAAATGTCAAAAGATTCCAAAAGATTACACAAAAATTTCAAGGATTTACAAAGGTTTCAAGTACTTCATAAGATTTCAACGAAAACATAAAGATTTTACAAAGATTTAAAAAATTTCATGGATTTCAAAGGCGACTTATGTTCGCAAAAAATTTAAAATTTGTTTATTTATGGTTTTTCTTTTTTAACAATTTTTAGCTAATAAAAAATAAAATAGCTCATTTTTTACATCTATAACAAACGGCTTTTTCATTAATTGATGTAAAAAAAGGATACCTGGAAAAACTCGATTTCTTGACCTAGAAATTCTGGAAAATACCTTGAATTTTATTTCTAAGAATCGCTAAATACCCTAAAAACGTTCCATACAAAGTCCAATAAGGTCGTCGTAAAAAAATTCAATTTGTTATTCAAGTTTAACCTAAAATATAAGAATGGATAACCATTCCGATTTTCGAATGTGAATAATCAGATTTTTGTGAAATCTCTATTTTTTTATTTCATTCTAATTCTGTACATTTTTTAAATATACAAATGAAGTTTCTGCGTGGTAGAAACGCTACGCCAAGAAATCTGTATACTGTTTTGACATTTTTTATTTGAGATTCGGGACTTAACCGATAATGCCATCAAAATCAATCTTCGTTTTTCTTCTCCGATCTGAATGAACCGGAAATACAAATTCAAGCCAAGAATCACATTTAAAGTTTTGGAAAATGTGATAATTTTAATTAATCGTGATAAAAAGATGAATAAATTTGAAAGTTTATTCCATTCTTAAAAAGCTTTAACCACGCGATATCGGAAACAGTGTTGTCGAAAACCTTTAAGGTTGCGACACTGCGTCAATAAGACTTTCAGCGACTATTTTTAGTTTGTTTAACTATAAATAAAGATTAAGAATTTCCTCCATCATCAGTTGTGTAACTCCAAATGTCCAAATAAGTAATTTTATTTCATAATAAAATTGATTTCGAAATGTTTCTAAGCATTCTTGATAAAAGAGTATATTTTAATTGTTAATCATGTTTTAATAATGGAAAATAATTATATTTTTAACATTTAGATACCGAAATATTATTCGCAAACTTTTTCACACTTCTAAAGGGATGAGAAAAATTAAATTATTGAGAAAAAGTTAGAATATCTTAATTCTCGAAGCGTATACAATAGGGCGGCCCTTATTTTTAACTTTTCGCATTTCTTTGCTCTCGACCCCCCCCCCAAATTTTGTTCAAATACCCCCAAAAAATGCCGAAATTTGAGCGAAATCGGTTAATATTTAGGGATCGCGCACAGACCATGAAGTTTCCCATTGATTTAACATGGTCAGATTCAAGTTTAAAGGATTGATTTCAAGGTTTGAAGATTTCAATATATTTCCGAAAAGAATGTGGCAGATTTGAAGACGATTTTTTTAATTTTACTGGATTTATAATTTTTTTTAGGAAAAATTAATTATTTAAAAGTCTTAGAAGTTATGAAATGATTAAAAAATAACTTCACTGTGGAGAAAATTTAAAAAAAATGTAAAATAAAATGTAGATTTATGAAAAATTAAAAGAAGAAGTTTTTCAAAATTTTAAAAGTTTCAACAAAAATTTAAAAATAATTTCTTAAGACTGCTGAGAAATGCTCAAATCATGTTTCAATTCGAGAAATGAATTTTAACAGAAAATTAAAAAAGATTTCAAAATATTTGAAATAATTTCCTAAAATTTCGTAAAAGAATGTAGAAGATTTGAAGCAAAAAAATATAAATTTCAAGATAACAAAAACGTTTTCTCAAGATTCCTGAAAAAGCTATGATTAGGTTTCTATTTAAGAAAATTGATTTCTAAAGAAAATTTTAGCGAATTTCAAAAT
The DNA here is from genome assembly GCA_011634705.1 of Andricus grossulariae. Taxonomy (NCBI): domain Eukaryota; kingdom Metazoa; phylum Arthropoda; class Insecta; order Hymenoptera; family Cynipidae; genus Andricus; species Andricus grossulariae. Next base: position 1,950,463 of record JAABKJ010001755.1, read on the forward strand.
ATTTCTAAAATTTTCGAACAAAATCTGAAAGATGTTAAGAATTTTCTTAACTGAAAAATTAACTATTTAATTTTTGGTTGAAAATTTATCTCGTTTAGTTCACTGAGAAAAAAGATTACTTGAATCAAAGAAATGTAGTACTGAACACGTCCAATGAAATATTCTTCTTATCTATAAGAAATATTTGATTGGACATATTCACTACTATATTTCTTTGAATCTTTTTTGATAATCTTAATAACCTTTCGTAATCTTTTTTCTCAGTGTTGAAAATTCATGTACTTTCTTAAAAATTCGTCTTTTTTTATCAATGATTAACGCTATTGGCTGAAAATTTATCTTTCCGGTAGAAAAGGAAATTATTTCGTTGAAAATGATTTTTGGTTGTTGAAAATTCATACTCTTTCATTGAAAATTCACCTGTTTGATTAAAAATTAAACTATTTGGTTGAAGAAGGAACTTTTTTGTTGAAAAATTAACTTTTTCTTCGAAAAGCTATATATAGTTTTGTATTTGAAGATTCAACTATTTCAATTAAAATTCGTCTTTTCCAATAAATATAAAATTTAAAAAGATTTCAACAAATTTAAAACAAAATGTTGATTTTTGAAGATTTAGGAAGAAAATTTATGTAAAAGCGTTTTATATTGTTTAATTTCTTTGGCATTCACGATTACATATTTATTGATTATTGAAGATTTATTATAGGTGTTATTAATACTACTGAATAGGGCAATGTGAAAATGCTAAAATGAAACAAATCGTTCGGGCTGAGGGAAACAAATTTGTGGGTTGACATCCGAAAAAAGTAAAAAAAAAATATTTTGAGATCGATTAATATCTTCTGTTCTATTTTGAATTTGAAAGTTCAAATAAATTTTTGTATTCGCCTAAAAAATTGGACGAATTGTTTTTATGTACAGTTTTTGCTCGTGAACAATTAAAAAGATTCAGAAATTCCGCAAAAAATGTTTTGCCTGATTTAGAATTTGTCGAATATGTTATTGAATATGTCGAAGCTGACATTTCTTTAACTTGAACCAGAGAAACAATTTATTATTTTTCTTGCATACAAAAAAATAATTATCGTGTTTGAACCGTTCAAAAATTGTGAAAAAATGTGAAATTCCTTATCAGGAACAAAATTTTTTTTCGAAAGAACAAAATGATTTACATTGTTAAAGATTAAAAGCCCACCGTTTGAATTCATCTTTTTTCTAGTAAAGTCTAGAATATTTCTTTGAAGGTAAAGTATTCATGACTACATCAAACAAATATTGACTTCACTGATATACGTATATCATACATGAAAGGTTTCGGGAGAGTAAGAAAAAATATCTTATGATTTCTGAGAGAATTTTAAGTGACTTTTTATTTTGAAAAAAATAATTTGTAAAGGATATTTCAAAAGATTTTCAAAATTGTTAAAAAAAGACTCTGGAAGATTTTAATGCAATTGTTTCTAATTATGCAGAATTTGTTAAATGTTCAGGAAAAATACCGTAATTCAACAAGATATTTAGAAGGTTTAGAAATTTGTGCGAAATGATTTGAAAATTGTAGGAAAAATTCTAATCCATTAAAAAAATATTTAGAAGGTTTATATAGAAGGTTTCAAATGTTCAAATATAATTGAAAAATTGAAAACATTCCAAAAAATTTGAAACAAAATCTAAGTTTTTGAAGATATAGAAGACTTTTAGGAATTTTGAAAGATTTAAAAAAATTGTAGGAATAATTCGGGTGAGCTTGAAAGATGTTTGAAAAATCTTCTCTTGGTATCAAAATTTTACCCTTTCGGATAAAAATGCAATTATTTGGTTGCAAATTACTTTCTTTGGTTGAGGATTCAACTATTTTATTAAAAATTCGTCTTTTCGGGTTGAATCCAACTAAAATTTGTTAAAAATTCATTCTTTGTTGTTTAAAATCTAACTATTTTGGTGACAATTCTGTTTTTAAATAATTTTTTACTGCAAATTTAACTATTCCATTTTTGTTTCAAAATACATCTTTTTTAGTTGAAAATGCATATATTTTCTTAAAAATTTGTCTTTTTTCGTAGAAAATTAATGTTCTTGGTTGATCATCTACTTTGTTGAAAATTCAATTACCTTGTTGAAAACTCGTCCTTTTGAATGAATTCCACTATTTTTGGCTTAAAATAACAATCTTTTTTGGTTAAATATTGACTATTACATTTTTCGTTGAGAATTTATGTTTTTTGGTTGAAAATGAAACTACTTGGTTTTATATTATTTTTTATTTTGGAAAATGAATTCCTAGAGAAAATTGGAAAAAATTTCAAAAAATTTGTAATGCTTTCCTAAAATTTTAAAAAAGAATCTGAAAGATTTTAAAACAAAATTTTTCTATTTTTCAAGATTACAATATTTTAGAAAAAATTCAAGTTAGTTTGAGAGTTATTTAGAACTTTTGAATGATTTGAAAATAATTAACAACTTGTAGAGATTTCCAACAATTTAAAACAATATGTCGATTTTTGAAGAATTGGAACAAAAAATTTAGGTATAGTTTTTAATTTCTTTTATATTAGTAGTATTAAGGCATTCCTTAGGATTGTAAAGATTTTGAGATAATTTCAGATATTGCGGTTAATGAAGATTTGAAAGGATTCCATAAGATTTATATTATTTTAGGATATTGAAAAAGATTTCAAAGGATTTCAGAGAATTTCAAAAATTTACAAATAGTTCAAAGGATTTTCAAGGGATTTTATAACGTTTCAGAAGATTTCATATCTAAGAGATTTAAGAGGCTCTCTATAAGGTATTTTATTACATTTACCAGTATACCAAATGATTTTATAGGATTTCAAATATTTCAAGAAATTTCAAGGAATATTATTAGATTTAATTTAATTTCACGGGATTTCGACGGATTTTATAATATTTTGATGGATTTTAAAGAAATTATTTACAAAAATTGAGGAATTTCAATGTACGTCAACAATTTTCAAAGATTTTCATGAATTTGAAGGGATTTTAAAGGTTTTCCAAGGATTTTGAAGATCTTAGGGTATTTTAAAAGATTCCCAGGAATTTTCAAGCGCTTGAAACACTTTCACGGTATTATGAAAGATTTCATAGGATTTGAAATATTTTAGGGTATTTCCAAGGGTTCAAATAAATTTGTAAGAGATTTAACAAATTTGAAAGAATTTGAAAGAATTTTGATGATTTTAATGATTTTAATGATTTTAAGGAATTAAAAAAGAAAAATTCACAGCTTTAAAGAATTTCCTAGCATTTTGGATTTAAACTTGGAAGGATTTTATAGGACCTATAAGGTTTTAGGATATTTTGAAAGACTACAAAGGATTTTCAAAAAGCTTTTTGAAGTATTTTAATGGATATAATCAGATTTCCGGGGATTTTAATGATTTGAAGGGATTTTAAAAGAACTCAATGTATTTCAATAAATTGTCCAGTAGTTCAGAAAGAGCCTTAAGAATTAATTGATTTTCACGGGTTTTCCAAGGAATAATATTGGATTAAGAGGGATTGTAAAGATTTGAAGTGATCTCATAATATTTCAAGGGATATCAAAAGGAATTTTATAAAATTTAAGTAATTTTAATAGGATTTCCGAGATTTCAAGTTTATTCAATTTTTCCTTATTTTAAGGATTACAATTTAAAAATTTGAAACTTCCAATGCCGTAAAGGTTAACTAGATTAAAAAAGCATTAACAACTGTACATTCAAAATCAGGTCTATCTGGTTAACAAAACAAACATAACAAGCTGAAGATTAGAAAATTAGTAACATTCCTAATTGAGCTATCGTAAATCTTGAGTTTGTTAAATATCTTTGGAAAGATTTGGAAAACGTTTTTCTTGGTGAACACTCATCGTACAATTTTGTTCAAGATAAAACGTTGAAATAAGCAATTGAATTTACCACAAAATTTACATATTCGCGCATTTCTATCTCAGAACTATTGAATATTGGGCCAAGAAGTTTTGCAATAGCTATACATTGCTTTTGAGAACGCGTATATTCCACAAAAATGTATGTGAAAATGCTTGAATAATCAAAATATGATTATTTTTTCTTTGCTACATCACGCAGTAGATAGATAATTTTTTCTTTTGGCCTACGGCCCTTGAAAAATTTCCTTCGTTACACCTCCACTGACATTGCCATTCCCATTACCAAACTCTGCCTCCGCTGTTAGAACCTTACACTTATCTACTATTTACAATGTCAACAGTTCACTTATATCTACATCCTCCCCTCTTTACAAACTTTCCTTCTATATTCCTCTTCCTCCTTCCTTCTATTCTACTCCATCTTACCCAACACCCCCTTTACCCATGCAACTGCCATTTTGTCCCTTTTTGTCCCCTTTTGTCTCCTCTTTTCATGCAATAACACCACCATGCTTATCCCACTCCTTTCCACTATATCGCACTCCTCCAACCAGTGTTCTACCCTTGCATACCCCTTCCCACACAATGCAAACATTCTCTTCTCCTTAGGAAGCCAGAACCTATCAAACACAAATACTGCGCTCTCTCCCTTGGCATAATCCACTCATAGTTCCTATCAAACCTTGACCCTCTTATTCTCTCCTCCTCTGCTGCCTTCTCTCTCTACATGCCGCTTTTCTTGTTCACCTTATACACCTTTCACCCATCCTCATGCATCCTCCACACTTTAGCCCTGTGCAGCCTATTCCTTCTAAAATACCTTTCTCTTTCAACCTCCATCTTCCCATCTCCTCCCCTGTTGCTAACGCCAGTGTCCACTTTATATACCTCTCCTGTATCCTATTTACTTTCCTTCCACCCCTACACCTCAATTCCACACAATAGCACACCCATCACTAGCGAGTCGAACAATTCCATTCTCCTTCCAAAATCATCTGCAAACAACTTCTTTCCCAACACCCACACCTGCCTCATCATCACATTTGCTCTTCCCACTCTCTCTTTTATATGACCTCCGAAACAGGAAGCTTAAGTGCACAAACTCTTTCACCTCCTGCACCGTCTTTCTCTTCCACCTCCACTCTCCTCCCTTATGCTACTCCTACTCTTTTAAAACCTCTTCGCTTTTTGCCAGTAACACTACGTCATCTGCATATGCGAGTGACCATATTCTAACTCCTCCTGCCCTAACACTTCCTAACACTCCGACCTCTTACCCTATCATTCGTCTCCTCATATACCTCCCTTATCCTCTCTATCAGGCCTCTCTCCAATCTCCTCTCCTCCATCACCCCCCGCAACCTCCACCAATCCACTGCAGGGAACGCTCCTTTGAGAGTCACATAAAATGCATACACTTTGGACCCTTCTTCGCTAATTCTCTATCCACCACGTACTGCAAAATGTAAATATTGTCGATAGTGCTCCCATCCGCCCGGAATCCCGCCTGTACATTACGCAGTATAACTTTATGATCTTGTTTTGTCCGCGTTTTTTATTTGAAAAAGAATATTGACGCCTTTTAAGGAGAAAAAACTGGCTTGCGAAATGCAAATAACTCAGAAAAATATGTTTTACCCCACCGATACATTTTTCAAATAGGTATATATTATGCTCCATTGGAACATCAGAATCATCTTTCCTTCTTCACAAGATTCTTTACAAAACAGTTTTTTTTCTATATATTTAGAGAAAATGAAGAACGTTCTGGGTGCTTTGTTCCTCTTGTTCGTGGTGTTCCTGAATTATATTGGTAAATATAATATTTTAATTTGAACCACTTTTCCATCAGAGTTGGGTAGTAATTTGTTACAACCAACTAAGATACTGAAAAGGTACGTTATTTGTAACTTTTAGGGTAACTTCGTTACTATTTTAAAAAGTTACTTGTCACGTTACTTAGTTACCATTTTTGCAATAACTTGAAACTTTAATTTTAGTTACTTTTAAGTTATTTTGTGTTTTTTGTTTATCTCCTGTTATGTGAGGTATATGGGTCAGTTATGGGTAGAAAATTAATAACTTTTGGTTGAAAATTCAGCCATCCGTTTGAAAATTAGTCTTTTTCGGTTGGATTAAACTGTGATTCATTTCAAATTAAAATCTCTTTTGGTTGAAATAAGATCAACTATTACATTTTTCGTTGAGAATTCACCTATTTTAGTTGAAAATTCAACTACTTGGTTGAAAATTCATTTTTTGTTGTTGTTAAAAATTTAATTATTTCGGTATAAAGTTCAACTACTTGGATGAAAAGAAACTTTTTTGTTGAATATTCATATTTCCAGTTCGTTCGAAAATTCAACAATTTAGTGGAAATTTTGTTTCTTTGTCGGTTCAAAATTCGGCATTTTCATTTCAAAATTTATAGCTTTTGGTGAAAAATCTCATTTTTTTGTTATTGAAAATCCAACTATATTTGTAAATTAATCTGATATGATTGAGGATTGATTTATTTGGTTAGAAATCCGTCTTTTTTGGTTGAATTCAACTGTGTTGGACTTCCAATTAGAATATTTTATGGTTGAAATAATATCAATTATTATATTTTTCGTTGAAAATTGATCTATTTTTGTTTAAAATGCCTGTATTTTGTCAAAAATTACACTATTTTAGTAGAAAGTTCAACTATTTGGTTGAAAAGTACCTTTTTTTTTGAAAATTCATATTTTTGGTTTGAAAATGCAGTTTTGTAGAAAATTCTTCCTTTTGACTGGAAAACTGAACGATTCAGTGGAAGTTTTCATATATCCTAGTTCAAAATTCGGCTTTTTCGTTTTAGAATTTATCTATTTTGGTGAAAAAATTTGGTTAGAGATTTTTTGGTTAAATTCAACTGTGTTTGATTTAAAATTAAAATCTTTCTTAGTTGAAATAATATCAACTATTATATTTTTCGTTGGTAATTCATCTATTTTGGTAAGAAGTTCAATTAGTTCGTAGAAAAATAATAAACATTTTTGTTGACAATTCAACTCTTTTGATGAAAAGTGTAGCTTTTGGTTTGAACATTCATCTTGTTTGCTCAAAAAAATTCTGTAGAGGGTTCACCTATTTTGTTGAAAATGGTTGTTTTCTGGCTGAAAATTTAACTATTTGGTTGAAAGTTGAACCACTTTGTTAAAAATGCAGTTGTTTGATTGAAGATTCATAATTTTAGTTGAACATTCATTTCTTAAGTTAAAAATTTAACTACTTTGTTTCGAATTTGTCTGTTTTTATATAGAAAATACAAATATTTTGTTAAAAAATGAAACCATTAGGTTGAAAATTAACTTTTTTTCTGTAAATTTAACTCTTCTGTTGAAAGTTCGTCTTTTTGGTTTGAAAATGGTGGAAAATTGATATATACTTTCGAAAAGGTCACTCAAGAATATTGACTTGATACCTGACCTAGTGGTTCCTTCTAGACCCTAGTTGAATGTCCTAAAAGGATTTTTGGCGCAGATCTATATAAATTAAGTTCTTAATAATTTTGACTTTTTTTTTAAATTAGATTTTTTTCAAAATCTCAAAAAATATTTATTTTGAGAAAAAATGTTAATAACAAGAGTTGCAGATCTCATCGAAACGCATATTTTTTATACCTACACATTTTTTATGAAATCAATATTTTTCGAGAAAAATTACAAAAATGAATTTAAAGATCTTTTGTTACAAAAACATTTTCAAACTTGCGATATTAGTGTCCAAATAAGTTTTAAAGAATGAACTTTTATTATTGAAAAATATTTAAGAACACCACTAGTATGCGTGATCTTTTTGGGGCGTTGGAAAAGGTTAAAAAATATGTGTTTCGATGTGATCTACAACTTTTGTGAACAATATTTTTTTCCACAATCAATATTTTTTGATATTTTGAAAAAAACTATATTTAAAGAAGACAACATTATTAATAACATAATTTATATTGATCTGCGCCAAAAATCCTTCTAGTGCGTTCAACTAGGGTCTAAAAGGAACCCCCACGTCAAGTATCAAGTCAATATTCTTGGGTGACCTTTTCGGAAGTATACCCGAAAATTGAACTATTTAGTTGGAAATGAACTTTTTAATTAAAAATTAATATTATCCGCATCGAAATCCAACCATTTGGTTGGAAGTTTATGTATTTTGTTAAAAATTAAACTATTTTGGTAGAAAGTCCAGCTATTTGGTTTAAACGTAATTTTTTTAATTGAAAATTCATCTTTTTGGTTTAAAAATTCAACTCTTTTGTTCAAAAGTGATCTTTTTGGGTTGAAAATTCATTTCTTCTGATGAAAAAATGTCATATTTTTTGGTTAAAAATACAACTATTTGGTTGAAAAAAGTGACTGAAAAATATTTCTTGGTTGGAAACAAAATCTGTTAAAAATGCATCTTTTTCATTTTTTCGAAAACCGTGCTTTTCCTATTTAAAACCCCGTATTAATTTCAAAATCCCAGGAGCACAGTTTAATGTTGACCGATTTGATAAAAAAAGGCAATTTCTTTTTCCTGAAAACGAACAAATTGGAGGAGATCGATCACCAAAAATCAAAAGTCGAATTTTTATAGATATAAGTTTGGACCATCCCAATATATTACACTCAGAAAAATGTTTGTTGCGGGCAACAAAATAATTCTGTTAGTATTTGAGCAACAACATTTTTTTTTGGTTAAATCAAATTTTTGTTTGCATTGCAAAAACTTTTTGTTCAGCAAACAAAAAAAGTTACTTGAACCGAAAAAACCACTATTTGCTGCAAAAATATTGTTCGCAGTGCATCTTAACTAATAATTATATTTAATTCATTTTTATACATACATATAAAAATTCATCTATTTCTGTTTATAGAATTTAGTTCACAGACCGGTGAGAATGAACTTGTCCAAAAGTAATCGATAAATGCAGATTCGCAAAATACTAATTGAAAGTTTATAATGAATTAATAATTTGTTATTAATAATTGTATTGTTATAAACAGCATTCTCTGATTTTTTGATGATCTTGAATATTCATGAAGTAACTTTTGTCTGTAATCCAATTTGGAGTCATGTACAAGCATTATAAAAATTAATTGGAAGTATATTACGCATAGTTATAAGCAAATAATATGAAAAAATGCAGAGTTTAGGCAATTTTTGAAAGTTGGAGGTTTTTCTTTTTAATTTGTTAAATTGGTTTGCCAGTGATATTCCAGAGCAGTACATTGACATTATTTTAAGATTGTGCTTGTTATAAACAAATTCGCAATGTAGGTCGATTAAAAGTTATGCGGAGAAACGTAACATGATATATTTTTTGGACCCAAAAAGGCTAAAACAAGGAAAATAAATATTTTCATTCAATTTTCATGAATCTCATGAAAGTGAATGAAATTTTATAAGGTCCGAAAACTATGCTAAAATTTTCTCAAGCCTCTAGTATCTTCCTTGCTCTCAAAATGTACCTAAAAAATTAGAAGGCTTCAGCATTTGAAATGGCAAGATTTTAATTTAATTTATAAGATTTCGCCATTAAAAATTCTTGAGCCTTCTGAATTTTTTCTAGGTACCTTTTGAGTGCGAGAACATTACTAGAGGCTTAACAAAATTGTAGAATAGTTTACAGACTTCATAAAATTGCAATCACTTTGAAGAAACTTAGACAAATAAAATATTCTTCTAGAAATAGTTAAGATGAAGCGTTGAATTTACCACAAAATTGGCATATTTGCGGATTTCTATCTCAGAATTTATTATATTGGGGTAAGAAGTTTCGCAATAAATGTACATTGCTTTCGAGAACATGCATCATCCACAAAAACGTATGTTGATATTCTTAAATAAATAAAATAGGATTATTTTTTCTGTGCTACATTTCGTATAATATAACTTTATGATCTTGTTTTTTTCGCGTTTTTAAATCAAACGTATGTGTTCAAAATAACTGCTGATGTTATCAGTGTGAATGACTGAGCAATTTATTTAACTTTCTATCAGGCCATGCATTTTTTAATTGACTAATCATATAAATGAGATTTTCCAATTTGTACAATGGTAAGCCCCTATAACTTTTTCATCCGCCCGGAATCCCGCCTGTACATTACGCAGTATAATTTTATGATCTCGTTTATTCCGCGTTTTTTAATTGAAAAAGAATATCAACGCCTTTTGAGGAAGAAAAAACTGGTTTGCTAAATACAAATAACTCAGAAAAATAGTTTTTACCCCTCCAACACATTTTTCAAATAGGTATATATATGCCTGTATAAGCTCCAATGGACCATCAGAATCATCGTTAGTCTCTCTCTTCACGAGATTCTTCAAAAACCAGTTTTTTTTTCTATATATTTCGAGAAAATGAAGAACGTTCTGGGTGCTTTGTTCCTTTTGCTAGCGGTATTCATAAATCATATTGGTAAATATGATATTTTAATATTCTAATTTAATCTACTTTTTTTCAGGATATATTCATATCAGTAAGTTGAATATTTGCAATTCCTATATATTTTAGGAATTCATAAATAATACTTTCCCACAACCCTTTCATACAATTTCAAATATCTACTTGCATATTTAGCATTTTGATACATCTTTACGGCTTCACTATGTGAAACAGATTATGAAATACAATTATATGTTAGAAAAATAACCTTCAGTCATCAAATAAGAAGTGATAGTGTCAGTCAGTTATTTCAACTCTTATGAAACTTTCCATGAGACAGCATTCTTTATTTAGAGAATATGAAAATCGTTATTAGAACTTTGTTTCTCACTTTAGTCCTTTTCCTTAATTCTCTCTATAAATATAATACTATGATACTTATATCTATGTAAAAAATTTTTGTTCAATTTTGTTTAAATTTAAATTAAGTTAATTCATTACTTTTATGACTTTTCCTGATTATGAAGGAAATGGTTTCAATTTAAGAACTTTTGGAAAATCTTCTTTCTAATCCAAAAGTAAAATATCATGCGGAGAGACCAAAAAGTATTTTTATTTTCTTCAAAAAAGAGACAATATTTATTCTTGATCTGGCTACATATATCGTTAAAAACGAATCAACGATTTCGGTAAAATATATCAAATAGGGATTTGCAACATAATTTATTTTCACTATTATTAATAATGAATCGCAATTATAAATCGTTAAAACAAAAATATTATCGGGGATATTATATAGCTGGAATAAAAATGTTGGAAGTCGGAATATTTTGACAGAGGTTTTAATTTTATAATTGATTTCACAGTTTACTTTAAAATTATCAAAATCACAAAGGCCTCATTAAAATTAAAATAAGAAGTACTAATATCGGAAGTTATTTTTAAATTGTTATACTTTTCCCAAACTTGGATTCTAACTTATATCATATCATTCATCGGCATTTCTTACTAACCAAGAAATTAACCTCAAAATACGTTAGTACGTAGAATAATCACGGATGCTACATGGCTACTTCTAGTAATTTTTTCTTTCAAATCACTTTTTAGTCATTTTTTTAAAGATAAAGTCACTTGAGTACCTTTTTCTTCGCGAGATTAAACCATGAATAGGTCTATATCAATGTCTGAATTTCAAATTCTTTTCAAATATGTCTGGCTATTTTTAAAGATTGCAAGAAACTTTTTGGGGATTTTAAAGGTTTTTTAAGATTTTGAGGTATTTATAAAAATTCCAAAGAACTTTCATGAACTTGAAAAAGTTTCAAGGGATTTCAAACGATTTCAAAGGATTTTGAAATATTTAAGCCTATTATGAAAAATAAAGAGATTTTCAAATATGTTTTGCAATTGATTTGAATTCATTTGGAATTCATCGGGAAGTCTTATTAATTTATCCTAGATTCTTTTCAATTTTTTGGAATTCTCTTGCATTTTTTAATACACTTGAATTCATTTAAATTCACTCATTTCCACTCAATTCAGTGAATTTTCTCGAATTATCAAAAGTTGTCATTTAATTGATTCTGAAGTCTTTTAAACTCACCTTGAGTTCTTAGGTATTTCATCAAATTCTTTTCAATTCCCTTGAATCTTTCTAAACTAATTTAAAATAAATTAAAAATTTTTTTTTTCATATTTTTGAATTGTTTTCAATTAATTTTTTTTTAATTTCACGTTGAATTTTTATGAACTTCATCGAATTCTTCTCATTGCACTTGAATTCCTCTGAATTCACTCCAATTTCACTGAAATCAATTGAATGTTCTGGATTAAAAAAATTCCAATTCATTCGAATTCTTTTGAATTAAATTCGAATTGTTTTGAAATATTATTAATTTATCCTGAGTTTCCTCAAATTCTATCCAATGTTTCTGAAATCAATCAAATGTTCTGGATTAAAAAAAATTCAATTCATTTGAATTGTTTTTAATTTGATTTCAATTGTTTTTTAGTATTATTAATTTATCCTGAAATTCCTAAAATTCAACTAAAAATATCTTGAATTTCAACGAATTCTTGTGACTTTTTAAAAAAAAAAAATTATTACAATTGCACATTAGTCACTATTAGTCACTTTTTGGGTGAAAAATTTATAAATTTAGATTTAAGCTTGTTTTATTTTATTTGTAAAAGATTACAGACAAGAAAATTATAAATTACATTCTGAAATTATTATAAAAAAACTAAGCGTCCGATAGAAAACTCAAAAACACCTTGAGATTTGTCTGAAAAATACCTAGGTGCGCCTTTTTGTTTTTTTTACTTCAACTTTTTAAAAAAATTACATTCTTTTTAATTTTCTGCAATTGTTATAAAAAAAACTAGGCATGTAATCGAGAAACCAAAAACACCTCTGGATTCGTCTCCGAAATATGTAGGTGCGCCTTTTTCAAAACTACTTTTTAAACAATTATATAATTTTTTAATAATCTCAAAGTTTGCTTTTTTTTAATTTCGTGAACAATTTTTCCACGTCATTCAAGATGAGCATATATTGCGTGGCCCCACATATGCATTTCAAACATTATACAATTTGTATAAACAAACTAAGCGTACGATCAAAAAACAGAAGACACCTTTGGATTCGTCTCCGAAATATCACTTTTAACATTCATCAACCGCGTCACTATTTCCAGAAAATAGTGACTTTTCATAATTTACGGAGGAATCCAATTATTTAAACAATATAAATTCATATAAATAATTACCAAATATCATTAAAAAAATATATTACTCTCAACATTCGATAATTGTGTCATTATTTCCAGATAATATCAACTTTTCACGATTTGTAGTAGGAAAAATAAATAAACAAATTAACATTATTGAAATAATTACGAAATATGTTAAAAATAAATATTACCCTTGACATTCATCAACCGTATCATTTACCCGAAAAATAATAACTTCTTACGATTTACATGGTAAAAAATAATAATTGCTCAAACAATTTCAATTAGTTGAAAAATACTTTGAAACTTGTCACGTATCAAATAAAAATAATTCATCTTGAATAAATTTGAAAAAATACAGTTTTCAGCATGAATTTGATATAAAACTGCTGTTTGGCATTTTTTGGGGCATTTTCTGGACACAATACAAGTAGATAGAGTCGAATTTGTACAAGTATAAATTTGGACCACCCCAGTATAGTACACTCAGAAAAATGTTTGTTTCGGGTAACAAAATAATCTTGTTGATATTTGCGTAAAATTTTTTTTTGGTTGAATCAAATTTTTGTTTGCATTTCAAAACCTTTTTTTTTGAACAAACAAAAAATTTACTTGAACCGAAAAACCCACTATTGGCTGCAAAAATATTGTTCGAAGTATATCTTAGCTATTAATTTAGTTAACTTTATTATTATACATACATATTAAAATTCATCTACTTCTATTTCTGTTTATAGAATTGAGTTCACAAGCCGTTGGGCAAGATGTTCAGGCTCCTGTGAATGTGGTCCATTTTTCGGATCATATGGATATTCATTCTTATATTGATAGAAATGATCGTCCCCAACAATTACAACCAGGACGTTATGCGGTAGCAAAAATAGATAATGTAGTTGTCGGAGTAGAAGTAAACTCTTACTTGTATCGAGCAGTTGATCGTAATGGCAATTTGTGTGCATATGCTGGGCATGGTTTTTATGGAAAGAAATTTTCCTTGCTTCAATATTATCCTCGAATTTCTTGGGGGGTGACCCAGAGATTTTAAGGTTGTAAAAACCTAACTGACTAAAGAGCCTAACTAAGGTTACAAATAATTTCAGAAAGCACTTGGGCCAGTCTATAAAAAAAACGGAGTCTTCCTTCAACAGCTATTGGCTGTACACCGAAAGAAGAAATTTGTCGACGCCTTCCTTAAAAAAAAAACTTGCGCAGCCGATTTCGTTCTCTCGCTGAACGGAATGTAGAAGTCATAGCCCAGGTAATTCCAAAACGACAAGATTTTAGAGATAGCTCGCTCAGACAAATGTTTAATAGAATTACACATTTTATACAATAGCAATACATATATTACATCTTTATACCACAAATATTAAATTAGTTGTATTTACCATATTTCAGTAAGTGCATTTCGTACTCTTTATGATTGAAGTACACGTATTATATTATATACATAATATACATATAATAACATACATACATAAAATAAGTAATACAAGTAGAAGAAGAATGTAAAACTAAAATTCAATATTGATTGTGATCAGAAGTGGAATCAGAAAGTTGTATATAGTAGTACTCTTATTGTCATCTCTCTCTGTCCTTCCGATTGTATTTCTCTCTCACTACTTTGGCAAATAATTAAAAATCTGTACCAAAATTTGTATCTGCTCAAGGGAAAATTAAACATTAAATTAGATAGTTATTATTAATACATATTATATACATTATAATCTCTTAATTATACTTAATTATGATTATACAATTATAATTATGAAAGTGTATTTTCTTATATCATTGTTAATAAATGATATATTAACAAAATGCGTGTTAATTTTTGAATCATTTTTTCACATCTCCACCCATCATGATGGACCTCACAAAAAAAGCTGGGCCTACTTTTGCTGCGTATTTTTTCAGGTCTTACTTGAGCCGTTTTCGGGGCAACTTCATGTCATTTTCTTTTGTTCAACAACTCATTTCAAGGAGCTTTGAATAAAAAATGGTTCGGCACAATTAAGGTTCAATATCCGATTCAAAATGAGCCCAGCTTTATTCGGTGCATGATATTTCTTATATATATATATATATATATATATAATGTAATTAGTCAGTTTTTGGGAGAAAAGTTATCTTTTATAGTTGATAGCTTACCTTTATTCGCTGAATACTCAACCATTTTCTTAAAAATTAAACTATATATTTGGAAAATGAAGTACATTCTAAAAAATTGGTTTTTTGTTCTTTTTTGTTGTTGTAAATTAATTCTCTAAACTGATGATGTGACTATTGCATTTTGGGTTCAAAACTAATCTTTCTTGGTACGAAATTAACTTCTGTATTGAAAATTCATAGTGTCGGGTGGAAAATTGAACTTTTTTGTGCGAAATTCATCTACTTTGTTAAAAATTCGTCTTTGTTGGTAGAAGATTATTCTTATTTTTTGAAAATTAATCCAACAGATTTTTGGAATTACCTGGCGAATGTAAAGAATGCATCGAGGTTGCCTAGAATACTGCAAGTTAATGGTACAAAATTAGGTAAATCAGATATCATTGTCAACGCTCTAGCTTCCTATTTTAATAGCATATATAACCCAATGTCACACACAAATTTGCACAATTTAACAGATAAAATTAAGGGTCGACTAGGATATAAATCAAAGATGGATATGGTTGATGTAAGATTAGCTTCCAGCTCTCTGACAAATAAAAACACATCTCATACAGACCTGATACCTACTTTTCTGTTAAAAAATTTTGCAAATACATTATCTAATCCTACGCTATACATATTTAATAAAGTTCTAGAAGCAGGGGGTATCCGAACGTGTGGAAAGAGACTAGAGTATGTCCTGTGTTTAAAACTGGTGATTCGGCGGATGAAAAAATTACAGACCTATTTCAATAATAAATAACTTCTCCAAGGTCTTCGAAATATTTTTTGCTGATTACGTATCAAGCGTTTTCAAGTCTGAAGTTAATCAATTTTCATTGTTCATGCGAGGTAGATCTACTACCACTAATTTATTAATAATGACCGAAATGGTGGCGGAAGCTTTGGAGGAGGGGTTTCAGTTGGATTTTATCTATGTAGATATATCCAAAGCCTTTGACAAATACAATCATGCGATCTTAGTTGATGAGCTCAAAAAGTTGAACCTTCCCGGGAATGTAATTTCGCTCATCAATGACCTACTACAAAATAGGAAGCAGGTTGTACAGTATGCAGGTTGAAACTCAAATGCTTATACTACAACATCGGGAGTTCCTCAGGGCTCAAGCTTAG
Source organism: Andricus grossulariae (assembly GCA_011634705.1). Classification (NCBI taxonomy): domain Eukaryota; kingdom Metazoa; phylum Arthropoda; class Insecta; order Hymenoptera; family Cynipidae; genus Andricus; species Andricus grossulariae. Next base: position 1,966,763 of record JAABKJ010001755.1, read on the forward strand.
GACCTACGTTGTCAAATATTTATCTGAATGACATAGTTAACACTAGGAATTTGAAGAAATTATCGTACGCAGACGATGTAAAAATCATACTAAAATAAGAAATGTTAGAGACTGTGTAGAGCTGCAAGAAGGTCTAGAAGAGTTAATCGGTTGGCTTAAGGAATCAGATATCGTATGAAATACAAATAAATGTAAGGTCGTGTCATTCTGTGGAAAATTACAGCTGACTATATTTGAACATATAATAGATGGATAACTTTTGACAGAAAGCTTAGATTTCATATACACATCGAGTAAGTTGTCAAATCAGAAAATCAAATGCTTGGCTTCATAGTAAGATTCTGTAAACATTTCAAGGATGTTGAATAGCTTACAGTACTCTTTAATGCATATGTAAGATCTAGGCTGAAATACGCATCTACCATATAGAGCCCCGTCAGAAAAATATCAATAAAAGCGCTAGAGAAAATTAATAGAAGATTTCTGAAGATACTGGCTTTCAGGGTAGATGGGATGTACCCTCCTTGGGGTGTCGATTATGAGTCATTATGTGCAAGATTCTGCTCACTGAAAATTCAAGAAAGACACTTTTTTCTGTCAATAATTTTTCTACTAAAACTAATAAGGGTGCTATTGAACTGTCCAGATTTACTATATATGTGACCATTCAAATTACCGACATTTTGTGCGAAAAGTAGTGAGCTTTTCCATACAACTGGGTCAAAAATGTCTATATAATTTATGTCGCCGATTTTCAGGATCGGTGAACAGTTAAATCTGCTTTGTGAATACAGCAAAGATAAATTACATATGTTTGAGACACCATTTAGTAAAGTTGCTAAAATAGTAAAAGAGTACAGTTTAGTAGCGAGAAACGATCTGGCCTTATCATTAATGACCTTATTAGCAAAATAAAATAAAACAAGTGGAATTTTAATAAGTATAGAATCTGTATAATCAGGCGAGAACTAGATTTATTACTCATGAATATGAGGATAGAATGTAGGAAATACATACATTTTATAGAGGGACAGCATAATTCCTTCTTCTATTCTGTTTATTCTAAAGAATAAATAAAGCATTTATCAGACGGCAGTCGAAAAAGTTAGTATATATATATATATCAGCCATTTTCCTGTCGATTCTATCACGAACCTCCTGAAAACTTATGTTTCTGTCCTGCATTATCTTATCCACTGAGAAGATATGAAGATCTTTACTGAAATACAACTTCTTTCCTTCGTGGTCTTCCTGATTATCAAACGTGAGTGTAATGTATTATTAAAATTAATATGTATGATAAATATGGAATATACGATCCCATACATGTTTACTTAAGAGCTTACAGTTGGATTGATTAGTTCCTAAAGTATCCAGCTTCAACATTAAAGTATTTTCGTCGATAAAAAATGATCTCTCACAAAAAAATTTTTGCGTAGGACTATCACATTTCTCGCTTCTCCATGGCGACTATTGGAAAAAATTCCTGAATACTAGACAATGCCAAATACATTATCAAATCAGTGGTCTGCATTACATTGTGCATTTTAAAACTGCGAAACGCAAAACTGACTAATTTCAAGCTTGATTATCCAAATCAGACTATTTTAGAATTGTGAATTGTGAATTGAAAATTAAAAATTTATAAGTACCTGTGTAAAGTCATACTGAAAGATATGATCGCATTACAACAACACGCGGAAAGCGAATGAAAAGAACTATGAGTTCATCTGAGAATATATTCCATCTGAAATACATAGTTTATCGTGCGAATGCGAAATTTTTCTTTATCATTTATGTATGCTCGAATCGAATCATTTTATTTGAATTTCTCTAAATTTACTGAAATTACTAATTTACTACTAAAATTAACTTGAATCGTCTCAAATTTTCTATGCATCATTTGACATTTTTTTCAATTTTAACACTTCTGTGGACGCTAATTTTTTAGGTACCAGGAGATCTTGAACGTTTGCACACGTTTTTACAGCTTTTTATTTGCTGATCCGTTGGAGATAACACATGTAGTGTAAAAACGCTTATCAAGAAAAAAATATGATACGTACTTAATAGAAGCAGAATTTGGAACAGTATTTCTTTATTTGAAAATGTACGCAAAAAATGTAAGATACATGACGATGAGCCTTTTATAATTTAACCGTGAAGGCTAAAACAATTAAGATTATAGGTTTACAAAATTTTTAATTTCATTCAAAAAAAGTTGATTTTCAAATATAGCATTTTTGTACATTACTTTGGCTGACATTAAATGATTTTAAAGTGAAGTAAAAATTCGAAGCTTTATCAGAGATAACCTTGGATCAACGATAATAAATTTGTGCCTGAATCGTTACTAAAATTACCTTGAATTGTCTAGAACATTGTGAGAATTCCTTGAAATCCAAGAGTTTGAGCGTTCAAGAGTTTACATTTTATTGCAATCATCTTGTGTCATTGAAAAAAGGTGTACTTTGACCTTAGAGTTTCGAATGGCATCAAAAAACTACTTCCAAAGAAAGAAAGAAACATTTTTAAAAGTTTGAGTTGCTAGTGTAGAAATATTTCATCAATGACATTTTTCTTCAAAAATTAGGTACAGACGGACATTCCCAATTTCCTGAAAACCACATTGTTCTATCAATGCATGATGGCTGTATTTGTAACGGAGAACTCAGGGCATGGGGCCAACCGGAGATACCCGTCTATATGACATATCCCGATTTTCCAGCTCTGCTCTATTACGCTGATATATTTATAAGAGAACGTTATTTCACTGTAAAAGACCGTTATTGTACTGTAACTCTTAACGACCCACATGTGCTGTTCAAACATGATCCTGCTCATCATACTCCAAAGGACGCTCAGATAAATATGGGAAACGGCGAATTTTATTTAGCTGGCCCTTTTCAAATCTTCAACACCTCGAAATATCACCATGATAGTGTGTACGAATTTTCCCCAGACGAATCGATATTTCCACCCACCAATCACATATATGTAGGACTGCCAATGGAAAAATACGGAGTGTATAGTGCACCTTTACGACGCCAAACGTACAGAACGAAAGATCCAAGAAAAGATCACAGACTGTCCCATTTAAATCCTGTTACATCCCACTACAGGATTGCCTAGGCATATCGAGAGCGATATCGTACCGAACACAAATTTTGATATCCATAGGATATTCTAAGGATATCTCAAGATATCCTCAGAATATGTCATTAGCATCTGTAATTCATATGCAAAAGATCTTCTGTAAATGCCGATTTATCCTGATCTACAATTCATGTATTTTCAATTCTATAAATAAATAAAATCATTGTTCATTAACATCGCAAAATTTTCATCAAAGGGAGTCGGGCTTCGCAGTTTCTACATTTTCTTGAAGAACCTTATCATATATTGGATGTATGTTATAATAATTTTCAAACTTACATTCGGGACTACTTATTCAGATATTGCGAGAAAAGTAGAAATTTCATCATTTATTATATTATTCCTTATTTGGCATCAATCGTTAGCAGACAGACAACACCACTCAGAAATTTTCAAAACGTGCAGAATTGATGAGAACTAAATAATTCAAAATAAGATGCACATTATACATCCACACACAACAAATAAAATTTAATGTATTTTGAGGGTCTAAATTTGGATTCAAGGTCACAATCGCACCTTATTGAATTGGTTTTGGACGTAAACAAAAAAAAAACGTTGTTTTTGAGTATATGGTGGTGAAACTTGTTATAATTATATGGATTTCAAGCCGCCATTTTGAATCATGAAGTCAGATCAATGATGTTACTAAAAATTTTGTAATATGACCTGAAATGAAAATTGTTTGAGCGACACTCTTCCAGACTAAATTAAATTATAATGCATTTCGCGGCACTGAATCCAATTCGCAAGTCAAATTAGCGTCAGTCTTCTACGGCTGTATGAAAGGACAGCAATTTTTTTATTATAATGCACTCTGTTGAATTCGAAGAACCTTCGTAGTGGCATTTTTCTTTTATATATATATTTTTTTTTTTGAGGTGCATATCTTTCAAAATCGAACAGTCAGCCATCTTATTTTCATCTCAACTTTCTTGATATCGTTGTTTCATTAGCATCAATCTTTCTCGAAATCGCATTCTTCCAATTTTTACTTTTAACTTTACCAGGAATTTTTTAACAATATTTTTGAAATCGAGTTATGCTTTTTATTTGGTAGTGGTCATTTTAGTAACAAAAACGTCGTCTTTCAAGAGCTGTTGTGCATATTTGGTAAAACGAATCTTACAGAAAATTAATGTGTTTTGAACATATTCACCTACTTGTGTGTTCATAGTTATAATGCCAGGAAAATCAATTTCTTTGAGGTGGCTATAATATAATAATATTATTATTTAAATTCTTGTCATCAACAAAAGCAAGTACGACTTATCTCGTAAGACCATCACTTTTGTAAATATCTTTACATGTTCTATGTTAGTCGAGGTAAAATGACGTAGTCTATTCGCAAGTTTCACAATATTGACTTCTTATTGTTTTAATAAAGATAAAAATGTTTCACAACCGCGTGTTTTAATTAAAATCTTCTGTTTGAGAATAATTGTAATTTATGTTAATTATTTTTTCATTTTGAATAATAATTGATAAATATTTGATATTGTGAAAATGAAACGCGGCACAGCCTATTTACAAGTTTTACAATAATATCTTTTTATTGGTTCAATAAAGTTGAATATTCTACAAATTCGCGTACTCTTATTAAACTTTTTTATTTGTAACGTTTTGCGTGTTGATAAGCTTAATTTAATTATTATATATACAGTTCTGTACACAAAAATGTATTGTCGCTATGAAATGTTCAGTTTTTCACTGTTGAAGAAGTTAATATTTTGACTAATTGAATTTGTTTAATATTTTAATAATTCTCAGTGGCTTACTATACTCTAAGTGAATTAGTAGCTACTTCGGTATAATTTTTCCTCAGAAAAATGTTTCAAATAATGAAACAATTTGAAGTTCCTAGCATATGTATGTAATACATTTCGCTTGAAGATTATGTATATATTCAATACATAAAGGAAACTTTATCAGTGAAATTTTATTATGCCTTTTAATGAGGTATTTTTTAAGGCAGGATTCTACTTTCGAACGCGCGAAAAAATGCTATTTTTTGTCAACATTAAGGAAGATATTCATGTAGGGTTTGTTATGTTCAATAAATATACTTTTAAAGTACAACATTTTTTTTAGTTCATTTCATGCGCTCTATATACATTTTAATGGTACTTTCTCGAAACAACGTTTTTTACCGCTTGTTAAAAAAATCTCCGAAACTACCAAATCAATTGGTCTCAAATTTTCACCACATATACTATACATATATATCAACCGTTGGTAGCAGATAAATATACAAATTTTTATTTTGACGATTATTTTTTTGCAAAAAATAAGCAAAAAAATGAGATTTTTTGATTTTTTTCGAATTGCGGCCATTTTTTCAATGTAAATGAAAAAATATGCTACCACCGGTTGATGTATATGTATTGAATATGTGGTAGAAATTTTAGACCAATCGATTTGGTAGTTTCGAAGATTTTTTTAACAAGCTGTAAAAAAGGTTGTTTCGAGAAAGTGCCATTCAAATGTATATAGAGCGCATGAAATGAACTACGAAAATTTTTTTAATGTATTTTGAGAGGATATTCATCAAGCATAACAAACCCTACATAAATATCTTTCTTAATGCTTTAAAAAAAAATTTACAAAAATAGCATATTTTTCGCGCGTTCGAATGTAGAATCCTACCTTAATTATGTAAACATCTTTATAGGTTACATCAAAACTCAAAATATAAGGAAAATTTTAAAAATTTATGTTTCCACTGCCTCTACCATGCAATCCTATTCATTAATAATAATAATCACTTTTCCTTTTGTTTGAAAAAGTACATTTAATAATTCTGGAAGTTTTATGGGTAATAAATTCTAGCGAATATGGAAAATTCATAGAACTAATATTAGTCTTATTGTAAAATAACTGTACTTGTTGATAACAGTTTCAGTAAAATTGAATTAGAATTTATTGATATGAAAATCATGTCAAATTATAATTCGGTGAAATAAAAATTATGGCGAATTATAGAGCGGTAAAATAAAAATTATAACAAATGGTAATTTTCTAAAATATAACTCAGGACAAAGAGTGATTTTGTCGAAAAAATTACTTAAATTGAAAATTATAACAGCAAAAAAATACAGCAAATTTCTATTTGGCCAAATGATACTCAGGCTGTCTCAAAATGTCGAGAATTGATGAAAACTAGATAAGTCGAAAGTCATAATTTTAGGTAAAAAGCAGATTTTTTGTAGTTAAAAATTCAACTATTTCGTTCAAAACGTGTGTATTTTTTGAAAATTCATGTTTTCTAGTGAAAAGTTTATCTAGTTGTCTGAAAATTCATCTTATTGGGTTGAAAAAGTAACTGTTTTCATAGGAAAGTTAACTGTTCGGTTAATATTGATCTATTTGTTTGAAAATTCAACTATTTGGTTAAAAATTCATATATTTTTGTATAAAATAAATCTCCTTGGTTAAAAAATCATCTTCTCAGTTAAAAGTTCAATACTTTAAATGACGAACTCTTTTCTTGAACGTTGAGTTTTTGTATCAAGAATTCATCATTTTAGTGGAAAATTGATATTGCAAATTTAAAATTGATATTTTTTTATTGAAAGCTAATATTTTCTTTAAAAAATTCGTCTTTTTTGGTGCAAAGAATATCTTCTTGTATGCAAATTTACCTTTTGGGTTGACAAATCAACTATTTTGATAGAAGAGTCAATTATTTTGTTGAAATTAAACTTCTTAGATGAAAGTTGATTTTTTCAGAGTGAAAACTCCACTTCTGTCTAGAAAATTATTCTGCTTTGGTTAGATGTACAACTATTTTCTTTTAAAATTCTACTATTTGGTTGAAAAGAACCTCTTTTCAAGAAATTTAACTATTTGGCGAAAAATTTGTCTTTTCGAATTAAAAGATTCAAATTGTATGGTAGAAGGTTTTCGGTTGAAAATTTATCTTTCATATTTGAAAACAAAATTATTTTGCTGCCAATTCTTTTTTTTTCAGTTAAAAATTCAATCACTTGATTCAACTACTTTGAGAGAAAATCGAAACGTTTGGTAAACAGTCAAACTATTTATTTGAAAACTTGACTGTTTTGTTGGAAATTTGTTTTTTTTTCTTGTTAAAAATGTATTTTTTGATCTGAAAATGTATTTTTTTTCAACTGCTTTTGATTTAAAATTAAAATCTTCTGTTCCTGAAATATTAACTGTTAAATTTTTTTGGTTTTGGTTAATCTCGTTGGTTAAAAATTGAACGATTATGTTAAAAAATCATATTTTTGTATTGCTTTCAATAGTTTTTAATTTCTATTCAATTTTTTTTGGGTTGAAATATCATCAATTACACATTGTGTTTAGAATTCATCTTTCTTGTTTGAAAGTTCAACAACCTGGTTGAAAGTTGAAGTACTTGGTTAAAAATTCATTGTTTTGTAATTGCATTTTGGGTTGTAAACTTATCTTTCTTGGTACAAAAGTAACCTTTCTGTTGAAAATTCGTAGTTTCGGGTGAAAAATTCAACTTTTTTGAGCGAGATTTATCTACTTTGTTTAAATATCATCTTTTTTGGTGAAAAATTAATTTTATTTGCTTAAAATCCATCCCCATGGCTGTGAAATTTCACATTTAGTTGATAATTCGTCTTGTTAGGAGCATTTAACCAGTAACAAATACGTTCTTTTGTGTTGAAAATCAATTTTTCAAAGGAGTTGAAAACTTATCTTCGTAGAAAATTGAACTATTTAGTTTAAAACTTAACTATTTTGTTAGAAATTAAACTATTTATTTTTAAAATAACAACTTGGTTGAAAATTAACTTTTTTGTTAAAAATTCCTTGTATCGAGTGGAAAATTCAACTATTTTGTGAAAAATGTATGTCTTTTGATAAATATTTATCTTTTTGAGTAAATAATCTAACGTTCTAAAAAATCATAATTTTGGTACAACAAATGGGCATAAGTGATAAAATTTGGCCCAGTTAAAGGCCAACATTTTTTGTTCATGAAAGTTTCTTCTCAAAAATTTTGTTTACACAATATTTTTTTTTAATTGATTGTTTGAAAAATGTTGTTTTCAAAATTAAATAATATTTTTTGTTATGTTTCTGTTACATGTTTCACATTCGTTGACAATGAGACTTAAATTGTTCCATTATGCCTTCACATCGAATTGGTTTTTATAATGTAAACCAAAAATTCTGTGAGATCATCAAATTTTTTCCCCTGTACTACTGTAAATGATAAAAAGTTTGTATTTTCTGGAAATAATACATTCAAACACGTAAAATCTTATACTAACTTCATAGTCTCCAGGGTAGGTGGTAATTTTTATTCATTCCGAATCAAACCAATTTTTATATTTACTAGATTTATTACTCATGAATATGATTATTAGATCTTAGGATAGACAAACATTTCAAAGAGGGACATCAGCATCATTCATTCTTTAATTCTGTTCATTCTGACGAATAAATAAAGCATTTATCGGAAGGCAGTCGAAAAAGTTAGTATATACATCAGCTATTTTCGTGTCGATTCTATCACGAACTTCCTGAAAAATTTTATTTCTGTTTTCTATCATCTTATTTACTGTTAAGATATGAAGATTTTCACTGAAATACATCTTCTTGCCTTCGTGGTCTTCTTGATTATCAAACGTAAGTGTAATGTATTGTTAAAATTAATATGTATGATAAATATGGCATATACGATCCCAAACATGTTTACTTAAGAGCTTACAGCCTAATATATTATCAAATCAGTTGTCTGCTTCACATTGTGAATTTAAAAACTCGGAACCCCAAAACTGACTAATCTCAAGCTTGATTCTCCAAATCGGACTATTTTTGAATTGCGAATTGCCAATTTAAAATTTAGAGTTTATAAGTACCTGCGTAAACTGATACTAAAATATATGATTGCGATAAAATATACGCGAAAAGCGAATGGAAAGAACTATGAGTTCACCTGAAATATATTCTATCTGAAATATATAGTTTATCGTGCACAATGCGAAAAACAATCTAATCGTTTATGTATACTTAAATCGAATCATGTTACTCGAATTTCTCTGAATTCATTGAAATGACTAAATTACTGCTAAAATTAACTTAAATCGTCTCAAATTTTCTATGAATCATTTGACATTATTTTTCAATTTTATAACTTTCATGGATGCTAATTTTTTACGTATCAGGAGACCTTAAATGTTTGCACACATTTTCACAGTTCTTTCTATGCTAATATGTAAAAAAAAACGCATGTAGTAGATATAGTAAACCCTTATCTTCAACAAACAATTATCTGTATTTTGCGGTGCATCTCTTTTCAAAATCCAACAGTGGTGAGACATTTTATTTTCATCACAGCTTGCTTGATATCGTTGTCCCATAAGAATCAACCAATCTCGAAAAATCATTTTTCAAATTTTTACTTTCAACTTTCCCAAGAATTGTTACAACAACAATCGGAACTGAGACACTACATACTCGAAACGTTGTCCCTCTTTAGCTGGTGCTTTTGAGAATTGTTTCGTGAGACTCACCTCAATAACTAACACAAACTTTGAAGCAAATTTGAACAAAAAAGCTAATTTTTAACAAAATATTTAAATTTTCAACCAAAAATATGAATTTTTCACTAAAATGACAAATCTCTAACAAGAAAATTAATTTTCAACAAGGGTGTTCAACTTTACACGAAACAGTTTAATTTTCAATCAAGAAAGATGAATTTTCAACTGTAATGATGAATCTTCAAGAACATTCATTTGAATTTTCAACGAAAGCATTAAGGGGTTATTCAGGTTTAAATGACCTTTTTTTAGATAATTTTTGTTTGCATTATTTTTTATTTGACATTTCAAATTTTTTAATATGTTTTAGAAAAAGTTTTTGGCTACCAGAAAAACAGATATTGTAATTTTTCATAAAAGCCGGCCGAAATATGGGTGACCGGAAGACGTCATGTTGAAAAACGGTCGCCATGATCGACCAGGCCGATTTCATTCAAATTTTCCTTTTAATGTTCAGAAAATACTTCACAATCGCATAAACCTCGGTAATGATTTTCCAATAATATTTATCACCAGTTGAACACATGATTTAATGTTAAAGAAAGTGGGAAACAACGAAAAATAATAAAAACTTTCACCATTTGCTAATTTATCAATATTTCTTCATAATTGAGGTTCATATGATAGACACTCATGTACTCTTCAAGAATCAGTTTGGTTTTTGTGTTTCAGGTGATCCAAAATTGAGAAATCATGGGGACCATTTTTCAACATGACGTCTTCCAGTCAGCCATAATACGGCCGGATATTGATAAAAAATTACAATATTTGTTGTTTTTTTTTGTAGTCAAAAACATATCCTACAACATATTGAAAGATTTGAAATATCAAATAAAAATATTTGCACAAAAAATTATCTAAAAGAAGGCCATTTGAACTTGACTACCCCCTTAACCACGCAGTTGCATTTTCATCTAGGAAGATGGATTTTAAACCAAAAAGTTTAATTTTGTACAAAAAGGAGAGAATTTTCAGGAAAATACGTGAATTTGAAATAACCCGTATAAACTCATACTGAAAGATATAATCCTTTTACAAGAACACGCGAAAAGCGAATGGCAACAACTATGAATTCATCTGGAATATATAGTTTATCGTACGCGATTCGAAAAACAATTTAATCGTTTATGTATATTCAAATCGAATCATTGTACAACAATTTCTCAGAATTCACTTAAATTACTAAATGACTACTAAAATTAACTCAAATCGTCTTGAATTTTCTATGAATCATTTAACATTATTTTTACAGTTTGACACTTTCATGGTTGCCAATTTTTCACGTATCAGGAGACCTTGAATGTTTGCACACATTTTTACAGATCTTTATATGCTAATCCGTAAAAAATAACGCATGTAGTAGATATAGTAAATCCTTATCTTTAACAAAAAATGATCAAATCTACCGACTAGAAGCAGAATTGAAAACCGTAATTTTCCATTGACAATTCACGAAATGAATGTCAGATACATGACGATGAATATTTGATAATTAAACCCTGAAGGCTAAAACAATCAGAATTATAGGTTTAAAAAATCGTACATTATTTTACCTGACATTAAATGATTGTAGAGTAAAGTGAAAATACGAAGCTTTATCAGAGATAACATTGGATGAACAAAAATAAATCTGTGGCCAAGGATTTCCTCATCTATGTCGCGATTGTATGAAAATCTATGTTATTTAATAAACGAGTATATTAGAATATGCTCACAGATTTGAAAAAATATCAGTCATTTCCATTTTAAACTAAAGAATTCCCATGTAATGGAAAAAACATCAAGCGGGACAGAAAGTTTTTAGGACTTATTCTGTCAAATAGTTTTCTGGTTGAATCACAAATCGCGCAATTATTTACATATACTCACAGTCAAATACTGACATTTTTAAACAAAATCTGGTTTCTTTTATTCGTGTACACTGGGACCCCGCTTTACCGAGCGTCCGGGGATAACCCTAATGGCCTTCACGGTTAATCAGGGGTATTCTAACCCTTTTTTTCCTTCTTCCTTGTGGCTTTTTATGGCGTATAGGGTATACGCAAAGTGAATTGTTGTACTTGAATATTTTTAAATTTACTAAAATTCCTGAAATGCTACTAAAATGAACTCAAATTGCCTAGAACTTTCCAAAATCCTCTTGAAATCCAAGAGATTGAGTGTTCAAGAGATCACATTTTGTTGCAATTAACTCGAATTATTGAAAACAGGTGTCCTTCGACTTTAGTGTTTCGAATGGAATCACAAACTACTTCCAAATAAACAAAATTGTTTGAGCGACACTCGTCCAGAGTAAATTAAATTATAATGCATTCCGCGGCGCTAAATCCAATTATTGAGTCAACTTAGCGTTAGGCTTCTACGGCTCTATGAAAGGACATCAATTTTTTCATTAGAACCCACTTCTGTTGCATCCGAAGAACCTTCGTAGTCGCATTTTCCCTTTTTATATATATATTTTCGAGGTGGATCTCTTTTCAAAATCCAACAGTAGTCAGCCATTTAATTTTCATCTCAACTTCGTTGATATCGTTGTTCCATTCTCATCAACCATTCTCGAAACCTCATTCTTACAATTTTTACTTTTAACTTTCCCAGGAATTGTTCAACATTTTTTTTCGAAATCGAGTCACGCTCTTTTTTCAGTACTAGCCATTTTAGTAACAAAAACGTCGTCGTTCAACAGCTGAGGAATCTGACGGCCATTGAATATTTCTTCTTTCAATTTAGCATCGGACAACTGGGGGAATTGAGACACTATATAGTCGAAATATTGCACCTCTTCATCCAGCGCTTTCACGAATTGTTTCATGAGATCCAACTTAATAACTAAAACAAACTTTAAAATTAAAATTTTTGGCTAAAATAACAACTCTTCTACAAAAACTGAATTCCCAACGAAGTAGTTCAACTTGCCACAAATCTTTAAAAACAATAATATAAATTCTTAATGAAAGCATTCAACTAAGTAGTTCCACTTTCATCTAGGAAGATGCATTTATCAACCACAAAGATTAACAAAGTTTTCCTGGTGAGAAGAGACTCTGATTTCTAATTCAAAAACTTTATTAGAGTTTAATTTAGAAAACTTAGTCCAAATTCAGAATGTTGATTTGAGGTCCAATACGATCTTTTACATACAAATACGATCATCAGATTCTATTTTGAAATAGAAAATATCCTACTTCATGAGGAATAGGTACTTGAAACACGAAATAAATCCACACCTCAGTATTTAGTACAAAAATGATTTCCTTTTGATATTCAAGATAGAAATGTCAACATACTTCATTAAAATATTAGGTTTAAATTAATTATAATATATATTCTTATTTATTACCTTTCCGGGATGTCTACTTTTTTCAGGTACATCTAGATTTTTTTGTATATTGTTTTCTTTCTGACTTCATAAATATCTAACTGTACTGAAGTGGCACTATTTATGCATAAAATAAAATAGCGATGTTCCTTTAATTACAAAAGTAACTTTTAAAAAGGACACGAAAGATCTTGATGGTGCAAGCTTTGAGGAACCTCATAATAACAGGAATGATACTAAAAGCAAAACAAATATAATTTTAAATTTGTTGCAATAGTCCATATGTTTTACTATTTCCGCACTATTTACCTATTTCCATTAGTAATTTAAATTTAACTCAACATATTAGGATTCCCAATAAAATATATTTTTCTGAGATAATAGTGAAGATTATAAAAAGAAGGGGCATCTGTCCATTCCGCTAAGAATAAGCCCAATAGGCAATATTCATAGCTCTTCGCTGGAAAAGAATGACAAATACACACTGAAATAAATATTAGGTAAAACCTTTTTTGGTTGAAACAAACTAATGGGTCGTATGTCCTTTTGAATTCTAGACCTATTTTTCAACGCATTTTTCAAATATGATGTGCAAATTTGGCAAAAAAAAATCTTACAGAAATTTAATGTCTTTTTCAGCATATCCCTCTGCTTGTTTGTTTCTAGTTATAATGCCAGAAAAATCAATTACTTTGAGTTGGCTATAATATTATAACAATATTATTCAAATTTTTGTCATCACCAAAAGCAAATACAACATATCTGGTAAGACCGTGATTTGTGTAAATACCTTTAAATGTTCTATGTTGGTGGAGGTAAAATGACGTAGTCTAGTCATCATTTTTACAATATTGACTTCTTATTGTTTCAATAAAGATAAAAATGTTTCACGATCGTGTGTTTTAATTCAAATCTTCTATTTATCAATGAAATTTTATTATGCCTTCTAATGAGGTATTTTCAATTATGTTAAATATGAGGGAAATTATTTTAATTTTAGTTTCTACTGCCTCTACCATGCAATCTTGAGCTCGTATTATAACCTTTAATAACTGTGGAAGTTTTATGGGTAATAAATTCAATGAAAATTATGTTGTTGAATGGCAATCCATTATGTTAGGATATTATTATTCCGTTTAACAGAAATGACTCTGCAAAAGAGAAAATTTTTCTTTGCGTAAAACTGTAATATAACTGTATTTGTTTATAACAATTGTTTTTGGCAGACGATATTTGTGGCAAGTTATTATTTTTCACATAAAAAGTAATAATCTCGCAGTAAATACACTTTCCGTTATATCTGTGCTGTAACTAATTCTACGACATAGAAAAAACAAGCGTTTGAGAGTATAAATGCACTCGCTGAATTTGCGTATGTTTTGAACTTAATTTGCTGGACGTAAAGAAATATTACTCTAAACTCCAATGTTTTTTTTGCTAAAGCATCGTTTCAAGATCTTGCATTTGAGTCATCGCCAAATCGAGTAAATTGTTTTCAATTTATTTATAATTTTTTAAACCAAGAGCATAACTTACTCTTTGAATCTGAACCAGGAATATGAATAAATATTACGTGATTGCTGGGTATAAATCATGAAAAATGTTTACCAGTAGACTGGAAACTTCTGCGAAGCTGAAACACAAGTTGATTTCTTATCACAATTAGTCTTTGAAAAAACAAATACCACGCATAATAATGTGTTGCCCATAAAACAACTAAGGATTTCATTTTGTTTCAAATCTTTTTGCGAAAAACTGAATTTGAACTTTCAATGTGGCACGCAGATCAATATCTTAGCTTTGATTTATCTACAGGAAAAATTGAATCTATATCAATGTTCTTAATTATTAAATCTTACAAGAAAGTCGACGTATATCGAATTGGATGAGAATTTATTTATATAAAAATAATGTCCAATTATAATTCGACAAAATAACAATTATGGCAAATCGTAATTCGGAAACATATAATTGATGAAAAATGGTAATTCTCTGAAATATAACTTAGAATAAAAAGTCATTCGGAAAAAAAATTGCACATAGATACAAAACGTTGATTACACTTGTCAACAAAATATGACCAATACATTCACTTAGTATATAAGATACGTATACTCACAGTCAAATATTTATATTTTCAAAATAAAAGCTGCTTTATTATCTTCATTTTTTAATATAAAAGAGTCCGAAGGAAGTTTACAGTTTCAGCATTGATCGTTCGCAAAATATATAAACATTCTCTTTCTGTATATTTGCCAAATTTTTTGTTGATATACATATATATATATATATATATTAAAAGTTTGTCATAAGGGCAACCTCCAGGATTTCGCCGGGAGCAGGTGCTAGTATTAAAAATTGCACCCGCTTTCAGCGAAATCGTGGTATATATATATACATGAACGTTTCCATACATTTTACAGGTTTTTATTTGCTGATCCGTAGGCGATGACGCATGTATGAAAATTCACGAAAAGAAATCAAGATACTTGACGATAAAAATTTTATCAATAAAACCTCAAGCCTGAACCAATTTAAATTATAGGTTGAACAAATTAAAAATTTTCTTTGAAAAAAGTTTATTATTAATGACAAAATTTCTGTACATTATTCTAACTGACAATTAATCATTTTAAAGTAGAGTAGAAATTTAAAGCCTTATCAGAAATAAAGTTGGATCAACAATAATAAATTTGGGTATTGTTGTATAATAACATTGGTTTTGAAATAAAACAGCGAATCGGACTGTTTTTATATCAGCTGAGGTTTCATTTATTGCTGTTATCATGATGACGACTTGCTATGCTCATTTGTAATTTAAACTGAAGAATTTCTGAGGAATGGAAAAAACTTTAAGTGACTATAGTGACCATTTCACTTTTCTATTGGTAATGACACTGTCAAAAAATGTGACTAATGAATTCATATAAAGGAAAGTGTTTTTTTCGAAGTGTATAGTTTTTCGTGCGCAATGTCAATCTGATCTTGATTGTTTTTTATATTTTTGGTAAGTGATTGTAAGTGTAACTTAAGTTACACTTACAATCCGTATTCAGTATTCTTATATTAATAATTATTGAAATAAGAATACTTAATACGGATTAGACTAGATTCACATAATTACGGTTCCTGTATGTACGATTTCATACAACCCTGTGAGTAATTTTTTTGTCCAGTGTTGGGTTTTCGCAACAAAAAATCAAATCAAATAAACAATTAGAACAAGATATATAACAGCTTGAGGTCCCGTATTTCATACGTCAAAGAAAATTAGAAATTGCAGTCACCAATAACAAATATATTTTTCATTGATAGTTTGCATTACACTTTGAATTAAGCTGTTGTTATATGATTCTACATTCACACAATTAGGCTCTGGAAATATAATCTATGTGAAACGCAAAGTGCTGAACTATATTTGTATGAGGAAAAATTAATTTCACAATGTATTGTATTTATATCATTATGAAATATTTTAATTTTTAACCTGTTTGATGTAATGTGGGAACACTCAGTTATGTGCAAAATATCACTGTAAACCAATATAATATTTCAGAGATAGTTTCCGATATTACAACAAGACTCAGAAAAAACAGTCTCGAGTGGTACTAAAATGATACTGCTGGTGTGGACCCAGATCTATTTGTTTTGTATTGAAAATAACGGCATGAAGTTATACTATTAAAAAATGGCACAAGAAAAAAATGATAGTGATGAGTGTTGGGTTTTAAATATTTATTACAACCACTTCCCTAATTATATCAAACAAACTTCAATATACAACACAGTTTACCATAATATTGACATTATATATGCATTCAGAAGAATTAAAAAACAATTTCCAACTTCAAAACAATGTTCGTATTTCTTGAACACTGAAAATTCGAGAAAAATTCAAATCTAAGAACTTTCTTTCATCTCAACTTGTGCCTTTTGCAATTTGACCGAAAATGCTTCTCTTATCATCTTCAATATGTCTAATGGGGGTTACGATTCTTTACTGGAACGTTGCAAAATGAGAATAGACCCTTTAAATAAAAGTCTGCATGCGTAGCTTAAGAATTAGAAAAATATACTTTCATTGCTTTTTTAATCCTTAGCAAAATCTTATTTATAATTTCTGGAACTAAAAAAGCTTTGATTTCAAAATCTTTCCATAATTTATCAAAATCATAAATCTTGGTGTTTGTTTCCATTGAATGCAAATTTTAAAAGAGTTTGTCTGAATCAAAAAGTAATTATTCAATTTCTAACATGCAGCTTCAATTATTCGAATCAGTATTTTGATGTGAACGGATTTTTAAACATCACCAAATTTTTAAGTTCTTGCTGTATCAGTTTTTCTCAAAATGCATACAAGTTGAAGTAATTGTATTTGAAATTATTCAATTTTAAATAGTTATATTTATGTCCCGAATTTTGGGATTCATGAATTTTCTTGCAATATTATAATTGCACTTACTATCCACTCAATAGACTGATTTTAATTGAAAGTATACTCATGGCGAAAAAAACGAATTGATAATTAAAGTGATTACGACCATTTGGAAGAGAATGAAAATTAAGGGTGTAAATGAGTGCCGTCCAGAGATACTACTTTAAAATTCTTTGAGATTCGCTTATTTTGGCCCAAGGGAGTTTCGTCTATTTCTTTTTTATTCAATTCAACAACTGCGCCACTATACATGTTTATTTTCACCCGTCTGTTTCTGTTATTTATATGATATATTCCACGAAGAATTGTATTATTGTGTTGCAATATTGCAAAAACGTCACCAGACAATGTTGCCAACACATTTTGCTCTTCAGTTGGCGTGGGTTCACAGACATTGTTTCCTACTTTCAATTGAATTTGTGTATCCAGAGAAAAAGTGTAACTGCGAATTTCGAATAGCTGATGCGGATTGATGTGGGGAATAAGCCGAATATTTTCAATTCTGAATCCAAGTAATGTAGAAGGGGAGAAAGAAACACGCCTGGGAGCAGGAGACCTCGACCTAGCGCGAACAGCAGTCTCGGCAAGAGGAGACCTGACCGGAGAATCATGTCTGTCAGTAGAATTAGAAGGTCCAGAACAAAGAGTATGAGGGATAGGGTCGCCATTTGGTAAACAGTCGAACTCTGAACTGAACTCTGCGAAAAGAAATGGAGAATTGGATGTTTCTTAAAGTATATAATTAAATTCTGGTGTTGACTGTGTGCAATACCTGAATCGAAGTTTAGGAATAACTGACAGCACCCGAAGTAGTGCCTGAAGAACTTGCGGTTATTTATTTTGTATGTCCACTTTGAAACACATTTAATTTGCAAATCGACGCAGGAGACACACAAAGTGCTCTATGAACGTGAGTAACTTTGCATATTGCGAAATAAATATATTCTAAAAAATTCTCTGGCCCTACTTCGAATCTTGACAATCTACAAATTCTGATCTGCGTCTAGGTTAAAAAAAGTTACTTCAAATCATGAATATATTTACCAACATAATCGAAGATAACCGCCAGGGATATGGCGGCGGTACAAAAAATCCACACCATTTTTAATTTCAGAACAAATTTATTCAAGTATTAATGAATAGTTTGATGAAAACTACAACTATAGAATATTCCCGTGCTGTCTCAGATTCTATAATGAATCTCATAGTCGTTATCTCAGAGAATATAAGCGTCAAGCCTGTACTTCTAAAATATTTGCATTTCATTCAAGTCAGTTGTAAGATAACAGTTTAGTTGATAAATGCGTTCAAACTGATCTCACAATTATCTAATCTTTCACATTTTACAAAAAAAATTGTACCCCCTCCCCCCCCGTGCAACAAGTTTCGTGTTCTTAGTAAGAAACTTCGAATTTCGACTTAAGTATTCCGTCATTTTGGTTTTGCATTATTTTAAAATTGAATTGATGGCGTAGGGGAATCTTGTTTTCAATTACCATTTAAAAATTCCTTGAGATTGGGTGATGGTTTACCCAAGTGAAATACTTCAATTTGTTCTCGCTTCAATTCAGCACCCGCTTCTGCTTACATGTTTATTTTTGCTCTGCTTGTAATGCTAGTTCTTTTCCATATTCCACAAAGCAGTGTACAGTTTTTCTCGAAAATTGCTACGATGTTACTTTCGGCTTTTAACACATTTCTCTCTTCTTTTGGCTTTGGCGCAGAGGCATTACATCGTACTTTCAATGGAATTAGTTTAGGAGGGGGAAAAGTGTAACTGCTATTTTCCCATAGCAGACCCGATTGATGTGGTGAATAAGCCGCATACATATAAATCTAAAATCAAGTATAGAAGAAGTAAGGCGATAAGGATGGACGGAAAAAGACCTCGACGTGGCACGAAGAGAAGTCACAGCAGGTGAATAACTCACCGAAGAATAATGTCTGTCAGGAGAATTAGAAGATTCAGAACGAGGGACATGCGGGACGGAGTCACTATTAGGTTAACATTCAAAATCTATACCAGCACTGCAACAAGAAATATGTTGATATGGACTATGTGCAATTCCTAAATGGAAATTCAGAAATAAGGGACAGCGCGCAAAGTAGCGACTGAGTTTCTGGATATGAGTGCTATTAGGCATCTTGACAGATTTAGTCTTCCAATCGATCAGCATTGAACAAGGTATCTGCGACTAACATGCTTGCCGTCCCGGTTCCACTGTACTCATTTGAAGTAGTTTCATGGGCGGCGCACAAGCTTTTGGCCTTCGATATCGCCACGCGTAATATCATGCATATGCAGAAGAGCTTGCCTATCAATTAGTTCTTTCCGCGATTATAAAGCCCACGCCATCAAGGCCGGCGCAGACTTCTGAATCTTCAATGTCCTCATAACTGAATTCTTCTGGGTATAGCTTACATTGTTGCAAATGTAAAAGATCCTCTCTCAAAAATTGCCAGGAAACACGAGATGATTGGCAAAGAAGCGTTCCTTTTTCACACACACACTGAGCATGAAAGGGTGATAGGTATAAAAAAAGTGTCGACAAAAACTAAAGCTGGGGATTTGTTCGTACGTGCGCACAGATCCAAAATCCGTTTGAATAAAAATCCTAGCTGCACATTTTTTTGAGATATCGCAAATTCACTTTTAATGTTTTTTTACCAAATGTAAGTGTATTTAGCTTATTTACCAAATATGAGCGTAAATGTATATGATATATATACACATATGTATGTATGTATATATATATATATATATATATATATATATATTCCCACACACAAAAGCACGCGCTAGCGTGTGTGTATGTAATTCTAAGTATGAGTAAGTATGTGCGTATGAAATTATGTCTCATGATCAAGGAATATCATTGTTATCAATTACTGTAATTCTTCAAGAACCGGTAGGAGGCAAACCTACTCTGTTAGAAACACTGCCCGACATGAGTTTTGCGAATAAGATGGAACCTAAGGTTTCCAAATGTATTTTTCATGCTAAATACGAATCTGGGTTTAAAAACTTCCCATTAAGTCACGTTCTTGAGACAATAGGGTTTTGAAACTCCTAAAAACGGCGTTTTCAGCCATTTTTGGAAAATTGTAGAGCTGAACCTAGACGTGCTACAAGCTTCGCTAATATCAAAAATTGAAGGCTGAAACAAGCCTTTTCAAATGAGCCGTATGTAAAATTAATCGCTAGCGCCCTTAGTGCGGGGGGTGTGTTTTAGTCTCGGAATGGAGAAAAAAATGAAAACAAAAAGCATTTTAGCATACTTACACCCACGCCTAGGCATGATAAAATGTGCAGTGCTTTTGAAGGTTTTAAGGCTCGCTGATTATGAATATCCCGTAAGTTTTCTAAAAAATTCGAAATCGCGGATCAAATATCACGGAACACTTTTTCAAAATTAGATCGTATTTGCTTGAAACTTGTTACTCGGGGGCTTTAAGGGTAGCTGATCACCAATATCCAGTTACATTTTGAAAATCCAAAATGGTGAATCCAATAGCGGACGGATGTTAAAATCCTTTCTGTCTTTATTTTCTTCTTCCACTCCTAGGCAAAAACACATAGCCCGATCTAAGGGCGCATGCGATTGATTTGGCATACGGCTTATTCAAAAGGGTTAATTTATGATATTAGCGAAGTTTGTAGCACGACATGGTTCAGCTCTACAATTTTACAAAAATGGCTAAAAACGCCATTTTTAGGGGTTTCAACCCCTATTTTCTTGAAAACGTGACGTGATGGGAAGTTTTTGAACCCAGATTCGTGTTCGGAACAAGAAATTCATTCGGAAATACTAGATGCCATTTTATTCGCATCAAAAAATTTAAAATTGACAGGGCAGTGAAATGTTTGGAACTCACCAACAGTTCTACAATACAAGCGTAAGGTGAAATTGCAAACACCGTATTTCAATGACAAAATTGCAAAATATGTAGTGTAAGTGCTGTAATGTGTCAAATCGTTGTCGAGCATTCCAATGCGTGCATTGTCATTCACGGAATTAATGGAAATTGCGGAATTAATGGAATTCGCGAGCTTCCTGAATTTCGAACGAAAGTGTAATGTTTTATTAAAATTAACATTTATGTTAATCATACCTATATGAACAATCCATCTCTGTAGAGTCGGTACCCTAAATGTCTTTACGGTAAGTCGGGGTTCTCTGAACCGTTCTTCTTCTCCTTCTTTATTAGTAATGCAAGAGTTCGAGCGTTCTAAAACTTCAAATTTAATTGCAATTTCAATGAGTTATCAAAAAAGATACCCTTTGACTTTAGAGCTACGAATGGCATCGAAAATCTTCTTCCAAAGAAGAAAAGAAACATTTTTAGAAGTTTGATTTGCTAGCGCAGAAAGACTTCATAAGTGTCATTGTTTTGTACAAAATTAGGTGCAGACGGACATCACAATTTCCCTGCAAACCGCATTGTTGTATCAATGCATGATAGCTGTATTTGTGACGGAGTAGTCGAGCACTGGAACGCCCCGGTGGTACCCCTCTCTATGACATATCCCGAATGGCCAGCTACGCTCTATTTCACAGTTATATTGATAGGAGACCGTTTTTTTACTTCAATTCTCAACGAACCACATGTGCTGTTCAAACATGATCCTGCTCATTATACTCCAAAGGACGCTCAGATAAATAAAGGAAATGACTAATTTTATTTAACTGGCCCTTTTCAAATGTACGATGCATCGAAATATCATCGTAGTAATGTACACGAATTTTTCCCAGGCGAATCGAAATTTCCACCAACCGATCACATATACGTTGGACTGCCAATGGGACGCCATGGGGCGTATTGTTCACCTTTACGACGTCAATTGTTTAAAAAGAATGATCCCTGATTTATAATTCAAAAAATTTGTTGGAATTTAATTTAGATAACTCAGTTCAAATTAAAAATGTTGATTTACGGTCCAATACGATCTTTCACATACGATCATACATACATTCATACGATCATCAAATTCCATTTTAAAATAGAAAATAACCCACTTTATGAGGAATAGGTACCTGAAACACAAAATGAATGCACACCTTAGTATTTAATTCAAACATAATTTCCTTTCAATATTCAAGATAGAAATGTGAAAATACTTTAATAAAATATTAGTTTTAATTAATTATATTATATAATCTTATTTATTATCTTTCCATGATGTCTACTTCGAGGTGGTTATAATATAATAATATTATTATTCAAATTTTTGTCATCACCAAGAGCAAATACAACTTATCTGGTAAGACCATATTTTGTGTAATAACCTCTAAATGTTCTATGTTGGTGGAGGTAAAATGACGTAGCCTAGTCACAAGTTTCACAATATTGACTTCTTATTGTTTTATTGAAGATGAAAATGTTTCACGATCCCGGGTTTTAATTAAAATCTTCTATTTGACACTAATTCTAATTTATTTAAATTATTTTTTATTTCAAATAATAATTGATGAATATTCTGATATTGTGAAAATGAAACGCGATGCAGCCTATTTACAAGTTTTACCATAATGTCCTCTTATTCTTCTAGTGAAGTTGAACACGTTACAAATTCCCTTTCTCTTATAAAGCTTTTCTATTCTTAACGTTTCACGTTTCGCTAAACTCCATTTAATTATTATATATACATTTCTGCATACATAAATGTATTGTAAATGAGTAATTTTCAGTTTTCCATGCACTGTTGAATAAGTAAATATTTCGACTATTGAATTTGTTTAATATTTTGCTAATTCTCAGTAGCTTACTACATCTTATGTGAATTAGTAGCTACTCCGGCATAATTCGGCCTTAGGAAATTTTTAAAAATAATTAAACAATTGAAAGTTTCTAACATATTTATATCATACATTTCGCTTGAAGGTTACATATGTATTCAATACAGGAAAGACAATTTATGAGAGAAACTTTATTATGCCTTTTAATGGGGAATTTTTGATTATGTTAACATCTTTATACGTAACACAAAAACTTAAAATATGATGGAAATCATTATATTTTTGTTTCTACTGCCTCTACCATGCTATCTCGAACACTCATCATAACTTTTAATAATTGTGGAAGTTTTACGAGTAATAAATTCAACGAAAATTATGTAGTTGAATGGCAATGCATTATGTTACAATATAATTATTTCATTTAGAAGAAATGACTCTGCAAAAGAGAAAATTTTCCTTTATTCAAAACTGTAATATAACTGTATAATTTATAACAATTGCTTTGCAGACGATATTTGTGGCAAGATATTACCTTTCACATAAAAACAAATAATCTTGCAGTAAATACACTTTCCTTTATATATGTGCGTATGTTTTGAACTTAATTTGTTTGACGTAAAAAAATATAAGTTTGAACTCCAACGTTTTTTTTAGCTGAAGCATCGTTTCAAGATCTTGCGCCGAAGTTTTATGTAATGTAAGAACAATCAATCATGTGTAAAATATCACTGTAAACCAACGTGATATTTCAGAGCTAGTTTCAGATATTACAACAAGACTACGAAAAAACAGTCTCGAGAGGTACTGAAATGAGACTGCTGGTGGGAATGCAGATTCATTTGTTTAATATTGAAAATAACAGCAACCATTCCTAACTTCAAAACAATGTTTGTATTTCTGGAAAACTGAAAATTTTAGAAAAATTTAAATCTTAGAACTTTCTTTCATTTGAACTTGTGCCTTTTACAAGTCGACCGAAAATGCTTTTCTATTATCATCCTCAATATGTCTGATGAGGGTTACGATTCGTTACTGGAACGTTGCAAGATAATAATAGTCCTTTTGAATAACAGTCTGGATGTATAGCTTAAGAATTAAAAAAATATACTTTCATTGCTTTTTTAATCCCTAACAAATTCTTATTCATAATTTCTGGACCTAAAAAAGCTTTTAGTATAAAATCTTTCCATAATTTATCAAAATCATGAGTCTTAGTGTTTGTTCCCATGCAATACACATTTTGGAAGAGTTTGTCTACACGAAAAAGTAATTATTAAATTTCTAATACGCAGCTTCAATTATTCGAAACAGTATTTTGATGTATACGGATTTTTAAACACCATCAAATTTTTAAATTCTTGCTGTATTAGTTCCACTCAAAACGCATACAAGTTGAATTGATCATGTTCAATATTGATCATTTCTGAATAGTTATATTTATGTCCCAAATTTGAGGGTTCATGAATTTTCTTACAATATAATAATTCCACTTACTATTAATTCAATAGATTGATTTTAATTAAAGGTATACTTATAGCGAATCAAAATAATTTAGAATTGAGGTAATTAAGACCATTTGGAAAAAAGTTTAAATCAAGGATATAAGTAAATGCTGTCTAGAGATACTATTTCAAAATCATTTGAGATTCGTTCATTTGTGCCTAAGGGAGTTTTGTCCATTTCTTGTCGATTCAGTTTAACAACTGCGCCACTGTACATGTTTATTTTCAACCGGTTTTTACTGCCATTGATATGATATATTTCACGAAGAATTGTATTCTTGTGGTGCAATATTGCAAAAACGTCACCAGTTAATGTTGCCAAAATATTCTGCTGTTCAGTTGGCGTGGGCGCAGAGGCATTTTTTCCTACTCTCCATTGAATTGGTGTATCAAGAGAAAAAGTGTCACTGCGAATTTCGAATAGCTGATGCGGATTAGAAGGTCCAGAACGAGGAGTATGAGAGATAGGGTCGCCATTCGGTAAACAGTTAAACTCTGAACTAAACTTTGCAACAAGAAATGGAGAATTGAATGTTTCTTAAAGTATGTAATTCAATTCTAGTATTGACTGTGTGCAATTCCTAAATCGAAGTTTAGAAATAACTGACAGTGCCCGAAGTGGCATCTGTAGAACTTGCGGTCATATATTTTGTATGTCCACTTTGAAACACATTCATTTTGCAAATCGACGCAGGAGGCGCACAAAGTGCTCTATGGAGATAAACAAATTTGCATATTGCTGAATAAATATATTGTTGAAAATTCTCCGGCCCTACTCTGAATCTTGAGAATTTGCAATTGTCCAAGTAGGACCCTACATTGACGCTGTTGAACATCTGTTCCAATGCTGCTCGTATGTTGAATCATTTGAGATCACACTTATCGAACTTTGAAATACTTTTACCGTTTTATGACCTATTTGATATAATATGAAAACAAAAATAATTAATTATAAACTAAGATCTGTGAGCTACTCAGGTCAAATTAACTCACTGGACATATCAGTGTCTGCAGTTACACTCAAAGAATAAAAATATTTAGTCCGGGCACTTCGCATGCACTACGCAGGCACGAGCAATCGTACTTCGCACGCAACTGTTTCAGGTAAATTTATTTCACAAGAATAGTATTTCATGCGGAAAGGGATCCCTAAAATTTATAAATCAGTATAAAGTGAATTATAGATCAGTGTAAAGTGTTTGGAAGTTATTTATGCAATAAACAACTGCAGGATTGAATTGTCAGTGTATATTCATCAAACGAAAATTGCAGAGAAAAATTTAATTCGCTCGTTCAAAATGACGCTGTTAAATGGGCCAGTGTTTGCAGTGTACTAATACTAACTGGCATTACACAGTACTAAGAGGCATTTTCTAAAAAAAAATTCGAGGGTCGGCAATAATTAGTAACAGATCGCACAGACGTTTCATGTTGGATGCGTCAAGGGCAAACACTTTTTCGTAAACTCTGAAGAAAAATCCATTCAGAGTGCCATGTTGTGGGTCCCAAAAATAATCATTAATGTGGACACCATGAACTTTTACTAGATTTTATAAGAATTGCAGTTAATTTTACTAATTTTTTAGTACATTTCATCTAACTTTTAGTCAAATCTAGAAGCGTATGAAAAAATCCGAGTTCAGTGGCATGTAGCATACACATTTTGGATTTCCCAGGAATGAATTCAGATTAAGTTCTTACTCATTTCTGACAAACTCAAATAAAGTTAGAAATAAAATAGAAATTTTGATAGAATGTATATTAACTAGCACAAATTCTGATTTGCGTCTAGGTTCAAAAGAAGTTGATCGAAATCATGAATATATTTACCAATATAATCGAAGATAACCGCCAAGGATATGACGTCAGTAAAAAAATCCACATAATTTCTAATCACAGAAAAAATTGATTCAAGTATTGATGAATAATTTGATATAAACTACAACTATAGAATATTCTGGTGCTGTTTCAGATCATATAATGAATCTCGTAGTCGTTATCTCAAAGAATATGAGCGTCAAGCTTGTTGTGCTGAGATATTTACATTTTATTTGAGTCAGTTTTAAGATAAAATTTTAGTTAATTAATGTTATGAAACTGATCTCATAATTATACAATATTTGACATTTCAGAAAAATCCGTTGAAAAAATTGTACACCCCCCCCCCTCGTGCTACAAGGTGATGGTTACCCAAGTGAATTCCTTCGATTTCTTCTGGGTTTAATTCGACACCCGCTGCGGTGTACATGTTTATTTTTTCTCTGCATGTAATGCTAGTTGTTTTTCATATTCCACGAAGCAGTGTATTATTTTGCTCGAAAATTGTCGCGATGTCACTCTTGGATTTGAGCACATTTCTCTCTTCTTTTGGCATTGGTGCAGAGGTATTACATCGTAGTTTCGATTGAATTGGTTTATTGGGCGGAAAATGATGACTGCTAATTTGGAATGGCTGATCCGCACTGACGTGGTGAACAAGCCGAATACATTTGAATCTGAAATCAAGTATGGAAGGAGTCAGGCGATAAGGATGACCGGAAGAAGACCTCGACGTGGCACGAAGAGAAGTCACAGCAGGTGGATAATTGATAGGAGAATAATGTCTGTCAGGAGAATTAGAAGATTCAGAACGAGGGACATACGGGATAGATTCACTATTAATTCAACATTCAATATCTAAACTTAGCTCTGCAGCAAGGAATATGTTGATGTGGACTATGTGCAATTTCTAAATGAGAATTCAGAAATAACGGACAGCGCGCAAAGCAGCGACTGAGTTTTTGGATATGAGTGCTATCAGATATTTAGACACCTATACATCCATGGAAGTGCCTTAAAGCCGCATTTAAGACATTACATCAGTGAAGGAGTCTCTCCGAAGCTGATACAAGCGTCTTCTATGAAAAATTTGGTCTTCCAATCGATCAGCATTGAACAAGCTACCTGCGTCTGACATGCTTGGTATCCCGGTTCTACTGTACTCATTTGAAGTAGTTTCATGGGCGGGGAATGAGCTTGCGGCCTTCGATATCGCCACGCGTATTATCATGCATATGCAGAAAAGCTTGCATAACTATTTGCCTTTTCCGTGATTATAAATTTCACGCCATCAGGGCCGGCAAGGAGTTGTTTGTACGTGCCTACAGTTTAAACATTCGTTTAAATGAAAATCCTTTCTGTACATTTTTTTGAGATATTGCGATTGCATCCACTGAAAGAACACTCAAAGAATATAAATGGCTTCAAGAAGCTGTGCAGTGCTGTCATGACACCTGAGGAGGAATGCCCACCTATCACTACAGAGGAGGTGAAAAACGTATTAAGGGGCATAAGGAACTATTCCGCTCCGGGACCCGATGGTATGAAGAGCTACTGGTGGAAGAAGTTTCCTTCAACCCACTAGCATCTGGTCGAATTTTCACCTTTTATCGGAAGTCGGAAGGACCCATTTCGGAGTATTAGGTTTAAGGGCGCACAGTGCCCCTGCCCAAGACGGGCAACTTAGCTGACCCTAAAAATTTCAGGCCAATAACTTTTCTGAACACACTGTATAAGATCTTCACAGCTATCCTGGATAAGAGGATCGTTCGAACAATTGGACCTGTTTGGCGAGAGATGTACGAACAACGCTGCTCAAAAAAAGGCGTAGCAGGATGTCGGGAGAACCTTCTTATTGATAGGTGTGTCTGTAAAGACGCAGCATTCTATCAGCGTTACCTATCGATGGCTTGGATTGATTACCGGAAAGCTTTTGATTCAACCTCCCATAGACTTATCATCTGTCTGTTGGAAAGCTTAAAGGTTCAGCTGCATCCGACTTTATTAGAAGTACTCGCATTTGCCTGGACGTTTGGCCAGGGGAGAGGAAAACTGCAGAAAACCACCTCCTGAGTTCAAACGGTTTTCGACAGTCAACTTTGAAGGTAGACATTCGACCCTACCCATCGATGCACACAATCATCATCGGCGTCAAACCTCCATAGCAAATGCATGATTTTAGACACGATTGGAAGACAGACTCGGTTTCTGCTAATATGGAGGACTTTCGGAATGTTTAGTTTTAACTATTAATATCCAAAAATTTCAAAATTTTTGGAAATATTGGGTCATTTATTGGCAATTCATGGTAACTTAGGGTAATTTATGGTAACTTACCGCATCGTGTTCGTTTAATCTGCCAATCAAATAAAGAAGTTTGGGAGACTTCAGAAATTTATGACAAATTTATGATTTACCAAAAATTTGGGAGAATTTCGCAAATTTTTTATAATTTATAATAATTTGTTGGTGATTTTTAACAACTTGTCACTTCGAGTTCGTCTAAACTGCCAGAAAATAAAAAATAAATGAGAAATTTATGAGAAATCTATCAATTATCACGAATTTCCCGAAGTTTTTGGTCATTTATGGTAATTTATGTCATTTATTGCTTCAAGTTGGTCCAATCTATCAATCAATTTGTCAACCAACACAAAAAATTTGAAATTTTTTTCAATTTATGAAAAATTTATAAATTACCAAAAATGTTGTAAATTCACGGAAATTCAGTGTATACAAAAATTTCAAAATGTACGGAAATTTTCGTCAATTGCTTTGTAATTTATGGTAAATTTCGGTAATTTATAATAATTTATCGATCATTTATGGTACGTTTACATATCTGCAATTTATAGTAACTTATCACTTAAGTTGGTCCAATCTGTGAAGCAATCTGTCAACCAACTGATCGCTTGACGATCACTTTTTGTCATCCCTAAATATGAGTTCATAGATGCATAATTTTTATTATTCACCTCTGACGTCACGCCTTAACTTGCAACAGTGCACTTTCGCTCCCTCTGACGTCACCATGCTCAAAAAGCACTATATTAGCCCCGCTTTACAGGCACAGAAAAGGGCTGAAATCATGCATGTATTATAAAAAAAAACTATCATCATGAATCGCACGCTATACGCACGTGTAGTTTTTCATTTTGTGGGGAAAAATAATTTAAAATACCAAATGAAAATTTTGAATAACTATTTATTTGTTAACAATTGTTTTGGAACACATAATTTCGAGCTAAAATCCGATTCTGAGATCTGAGAACAAGGAATTAAGTATTATGAGTTTGTTTATAAAGTTATATAAATATAATTTTTCGAAAATTGTTGAGAAAATGCAAAACCATTCCAGTTTAAAATATATTTAGGGCTTTTAGAAATTTGGAAGAAATTAAAAAATATTTTATAAAATTTCGTAAACTTTTCAAGATTGAAAATAGTTTTATTTTCTTTAAAACTTCTAAAATACGGACACTAATTTTTCCTAAAATCTTTAGAAATCATTCTAATTTTTTTCAAAATCAATTCCATAAAATAAAAAATTATTTAAATCTTCCCCAGGAATCTGAAGAATATTTACTTATTCTCTTGAAAACTTATAAATTCTTAAAAAGCTTCTAAATGTTTCGTTAGAAATTTTTAAAAAGCTACAATTTGATTACATTTTTTTAATCTTCTGAAGTTTCAGATCATTTTTGAACCATTTTAAAACATTCTGATTCAAAAATTTAGAAAATCATTTGAAATTTTTTGAAATCTTTTTCAGTTATCTCTTAAAAATTATTTTTCAAATAAAAAAAATTATATTTGAAATTTTCCCACAGCAGTAAGTGTAGCTCACTCTGTTTTAGCCTAATTATACTGCCAGGGATCAAGGAATTCATATAAGAAAATTGAGAAAGGGAAGTGTAAGGTGGTATAAATTTTAGATCAATCTATAATTCCCGCGTTGTTTATTGAGGTAACAAGTTTTCTCCGCAACACCGCTCCAACGCAGGTCGCTGATCAATCTCTCTAGCAATCATCCCAGGCGGAGAGCTTCACGAAGTCATTATATGACATAGATCACACAAAAATACCCTACTTGAAATCTCATCCGAGACATTCAAAATAGTTACTAGAGGTTCGATTCACATTAAAATAAAACATAGAATGCTTTTGAATAGAAGACCATACATATGAATTCTCTCCAGGAGTCGAGAGGTGTAAACTGTAAATAATAGGAGAAACTCGGAACCCGCAGAAACCAGAAGGATGCCACAACCACCTTCCTATGCTCAGTGACATTATCAGTACTGAAAATCTGACAAAGTGATACGAGAAGTATTTCTACTTGAAATCGATTAACATACGTGAAATGTTTTTAGAAAATCACTAAACCAGCTGCTAACTTTCCCACCATAGGTAAAGTCTGTCGAATGAACAATACGTTACGTATATCCTATATACCCACGAGATAGTATCAATAGATGGACGACTTTCGTTTTTTGAGGGAAGTAGCTATTAAAAGATTGCGTTTATTTTCGATCACAATTATTTGGTGTGAATTAAAAAAAAGGATACCAAGGAAAATGCTATCGTAGTGCGTGATTAAAAAAAAAGTATTACAATAATTGATTTTTCGTAAGGAAAGGCCCCACTTTGTCGATCATAGTTTAGGTAAAAGCCAGTAATTACGTAAGAATTATTTTTGAAATTTTAGACCCCCTCCCCCCTATTGTCAGGATGCGTAAGATTTTATATTTTTTCACTCAATATATCAAAAATATAACAATTATTTTCACTATAAACGAGTTTTCAAGGGATTTGAGAAGGTGCTAAAGATTTGAGAGTATTTCAACAGATTATAGGAGATTTACAAGGAATTTAACGCGATTTTATGGGTCTTCAAGGAGTTTAATCATAATTCCAAAGATTTTACTGGATTTCTACAGATTTTAAAGAATTAAGAGCAATTTCCACAGAGTTTAAGAGATTTTAAGAGATTCAAAAGGATTTTTAAAGATTTCGAAATATTTAAAAATAAATCCCCGGTATTATAAAGAATTTTTAAGAAATTTATGTGATACCGAATTATTTTCACAAATTTTGAAGGATAACGGAATTTTAATGAGATTTCAAATATTTGAAAGGATTTAAAGAGATTTAATTAAATTTCAAAGTATTTCAGATAATATCAAAAGATTTTCAAAGAATTAAATGGATTTTAAGGGATTTTAATCGATTTTAATATATGTAAATGGGTTTCAAAAGATTCCAAGGTATATCGACGGATTATAAAGGATTTCGTAAGATTTCAAAAAATTTAACAGAATTTCAAACTCTCTAAATTTGAATCAGTTACAAGTTTTATTGATTTCAATCAGTTACTGAATTCTGGCTATGAATCAGTAACTCTTTACTGATAAATCAATAAAACTAACTAATTCATCAGTATTATTGACAATTCTGAATAAAATTTAAAGAAAGGTCTTTCTTTATATGGGAAATAGGTGTTAAACTTGATCATTTTAGCAAAAATCTTACTTTCAGAAAATCAGAGAGCCCACCAAAAAATCGCCAGTAAATCAATCCACGCGTCTCGAAGACGCGAACAATTACATCAAATGCAGTACTGTTATATTCCCAATATACAAAAAAATTCTCTTACAAACAAGGTAAATAATTTTGTAACAAAATTTAAAAACGATATTGGTAAGTTAGGGTAGTCCATGAAAGGTTCTTCAACTGGGCACTCGATGCGTCTCGAAGACGCGAACAAATATATTATATACATTACTGATGCAATCGTCATATTAATAAAGTTTTCCTCATATCAAGCAGATGAACAATATATTTTTTTAATTTATAAAATGGTATTGCTAGATCATAAGGGTTCATGGAAGGTAGAACAATAGATCATTCGACGTGTCTCGAAGACACGAACAAACGTACCGGAAACAGTATTTTAGTACTCCTAAATATGAGACAAAGTTTTTCTCACATAAACAGAATACACAAATTTGTTTGAAACTTCGTAAGTCAGTACTGGTGGATCATAAAACGTTCAAAAATAGGTTAATCGATGTTTTTCGAAGATGCAAACAAATACAATACGTATAGTATTGGTTTTTTTAATATCAAACAAAATTTTTTACATAAACGGAATAAACAATTTTTCGAAACTTCATAAATCGGTACTGGTAGGTCGTAAGAGTTTCATCGATAGGTGGATCGATGCATCTCGAAGGCGCGAACAAATAAACTAGATATCGTATTGCTGTGTGTTGATTATCAAAAAAGTTGTTGTCATATAAACAAGGTGACTTTTTTTTAAACTCTTAACTAAGAAAAAACACTTCTAAATGTCCGATCTAGCTTAAAATCATATCAGACCTGGATGTCAATCGGAGCTACAATTCGTCCAAATTTCATAATCATAGATCTCATACTTTTCGAGATAAAGTAAACAAAAAAAAAGGTATGGACACACA
This sequence comes from Andricus grossulariae, assembly GCA_011634705.1. Classification (NCBI taxonomy): domain Eukaryota; kingdom Metazoa; phylum Arthropoda; class Insecta; order Hymenoptera; family Cynipidae; genus Andricus; species Andricus grossulariae. The sequence goes on from JAABKJ010001755.1 coordinate 1,999,752, forward strand.
CACGTACATTTAAATAAATTGTATTTACGAGCTGCTGGGGTCGAATTATATCGAAATATGTCATAAAAGTATATTTAAAAATGTAGGTCATTACAAAGTTTCCTCTATGAGGAAGCAAAAGGGGAAAAATAGAGACAAATAGGGAATAGGGGACTGTCTGTGATGCCTGCACTAAGTAATTGGTTATTTCATTTGAGGCTCCTAAATGAAATGAATTACAAGTTAATTTTGCATTGTGGGTATGTATTATAGAGCGAGGTTCGTGATTTCTCTAGAAGTCTTTGTCATCAAGACAAATGAAATAAAATGAAATGAGGTATGTTTATAATTTAACGATGATCCGCAAAGTGTGGTGACGTGCTCAAACCAAATGGTATTGCGGAGTCGGTGGTAGATGGTAGAGCTTTCACCTTTTCCAGACAAACCCCTTGAAAGTTTGTCTCGTTTTCTTCCTCATAGCAATCCTGTTATCCGATTCCCGCAACTCTATTAAACTTGTATTAATTCAATTTCAACTCGCTTCCGATTTGAAAGAAAATCGATGCACAATACCTTTCATTCAGTGATGTTATAAGTTTCTCAGGGTGGTCTAAAAAAAAGGCTTTTCTTGAGAAGTAAAAACGCTTTTTAACTTTTTCAAAATATAAGTCAAATAAAGAAGTTTGACCCCTAGAATAATCGATCAGATGAGAGGGGCAACAACTCCATAAAAAGCGGTCCAGCGGAGGTGGATTACTCCAGATTACATCAGAATACTCTGGATTACTTTCGATTACATAAAATTATGGTGAATTACTTCGTCTAAACTAGACTTACGCGAATTTTAAATCAAAACGGATCACTTTTCAACAAAATTGTTCAATTTCCAACCAAAAATACGAATAATCTACTAAAATGAAAAATCTTCAACTGAAATTGTTAAATCTACAGTTAAAACATAAATTTTCAAGCTAAAAATAATTATTTTTTAACAAAATAGTCACTTTTCCAAACAAAGAGATGAATCTTCAACTAAAATAAAGAATCTTTAAACAAGAAATTGACTTTTTAACAAAATCGTTCAATTTTTTACAAAGTAGATTAATTTTTAACCAAAAGAGATGAATTCTCAACGAAAAATGTGATAGTTGATATTTGAGCTAAAATAAACTTTAAGTTTAAATAAAGAACAATTTAAGTCAACCAAATAAGACAGTTGAATTTTCAACAACAAAAAAGACTTTTTCTAAAAATTGTTGAATTTTCTACAAAGTTTTTTCTATCTATATCTATATTTTTTCTAATTTTCTACAAAGAAGATTAATTTTTTACCGAAAGAGACGAATTTACAAAAATACATACATTTTTAGCCAAATAATTAAATTTTTAACAGAAAAAAGCGAACTTATAACAACGACATTACTTTTTAACAAAATTGTTGAATTTTCTGCAAAGCCGATTTATTTTTAATTGTAAGAAATGAATTCTCAACGAACAATTTGATAGGTGATGTTTCAGCCTAAACAGATTTTAATGTTTAATAAAAAACAGTTGATGTCATCTAAAACAGATGAACTTTCAGCAAAGTAGTAGAATCCTGAGCCAACAGACGAATTTTCAACAAAACAGTTAACTTTTCAACCAGATAGTTGAATTCTCTACCAAGTTAATTGAATTTTTAACCAAAGAAAGTAAATTATTAACAAAACAGTTAAACTTTTGATAAAAAGAAAAGATTTTTTCTCAAAATTTTTGAATTTTCTAAAAAGTATATTATTTTTTATTTAAATAATTTAATTTTAAACCAAAAATATAAATGTTTTAAACAGAAAATTAATTTTCTATCGAAATAGATGAATTTAAAAAAAAATACATGAATTTTCAGCTAAATAGTTGAATTTTTAACAACAAAAAATGAATTCTCAACGAAAAATGTAATAGGTGATATTTCAGCCCAAACAGATTTTTATTTTTGATAAAAAACAATTGAAGTTAACCAAAACAGAAGAACTTTCAAAAAATAGTAGAGTCCTCAACGAAAAAGATGAATTTTCAAAAAAGCAGTTAACTTTTCTACCAAAATAGTTAAATTTTTATTAACCCAAAAAAGACGAATTTTCAAAGAAAAAGTTGCATAAAGACGATTTAAAAAAAATACATGAATTTTTATGGAGGCAGTTGAATTTTCATCTCAAAACGGTACATTTTCAACAAAAAATAGAATACATAGATTTTCATTTAAAAAAATTAAATATTAAAAAAGGTCAAATATTCCACACAATAGTCAAATCTTCAACCAAAAAGATAAATCTTCAACTAAAATTATTAATCTTCAACTGGAATATTTACATCTATAGTTAAAAGTAAATTTGCGACCAAAAAACTAAGATTTTCAATATAACAGTTGAATTTTCAACCAAAAAAGGACTTTTTAACTAAATTGTTAAATTCTCTTTAAAGTATAGATTGATTTTTCACCAAAGAGTTGAATTTTCAGCGAAGGAGATTAACTTTCTACCGAAAAAGACGAATTTTCAACAAAATACGTGAATTTCAAATAAAAAAGATCTGGATTGCAAGTTAATTACTTGTATTACCCAAATTATTACGAATTACCTGGATTATAAGTTGATGACTTTGAATAATCTGGTTAATTGGATTATTGTTATTATTATTTATCTGGAGTACTTCAGATACAAGTGTAATTATCGGATTACACGGAACTACCAGTTCGAACACCTGCAAAAAAAAGTCGAAAAATGATGTTCATCTGTAAATGAATTATTTATTCGTAGCAACAAATAAATAAAAAATTATTGGAACCATCATTTAGGAATCAAACAATATTGCTTACAGTCACTCGAAGTGACTGATTTTCAGTCAATATAAGTGACTGATTTGTCTTGTCTGTTATATTCTTTGTTGCAAATAAATCAGTCATTTGAATTCTAATATGTAAAGAATCAATAATAAAATAGTAAAATTATTTGTCAATTCAAATTCATAATGAAATTCCTACATTTCAAAAAATGAATAAAATTAACCATAAATGTTAAATGAACAATTTTACATCAAACAATTTTTTTTCGAAATCATTTTTTAGTAGATCAGGAATTAAGAAAAATGGCCTGCTGGCAATATTATACTGAAAAACAGCATGCCTAATATCAGAAACTAAAAAAAAAATTCGAATTTGTTTCTTATAACTCCAATAAATGTCCAAATGATGATCCCAATATTTTTTTTCATTTTTTGCTTGAAATAAAATAATTTATTTAAAGAATATCCTTTTTCGACCACCCTAAATTTTATAAGTCGGAAAATATAAAAAAAATCTAAGCAGTTAAATACAAATCAAACTCACTACTTAATTCTAATCATATTCGATTTTTCGCTTCGTACATTGGCACAGAGAGCAATTGCAAAATTACCCTAAAGTGCTTCAACGATGTTTCAATTGAAATTGCAATTCAAGATTATAAGTACCTAGTAAAGTGTGCTGTAATCTCCCTCAATCTCTTGAAAAGAAAATACTCAATTTCATGTGTCGACACTTTTAAAGTGTTTCTCTACATTATCCATGCAAAATTGTGTATTGAATACACAAACTATGTTTGTAATAATGAAAAGATTTGGAAATCCAAATCAGACCAATCTTCGATTGACAATGTATGTATAAATATAAAAAATATTGAAGAAGAAGATCTGAAATTTAATATTAGAAAAACTTTTGCTCAGGTAGTTTCAAATTATAATAATATAACTAAATTAAAAAAATTACAAAGAGTTGAAAATTTTCAAAAGGAACACAAACATTTCATGTTTGTAAAAAGGCGACAAGGGTATTTTAACTATTTCACCTGATAGAAATGACTATAACAAAACAGTTGAAAAGATCCTTAGGAATGATATTCTGTATAAAAACATAAAAACGAGTATGGTTCCAACAAATTAAAATAAATGTAATAATATAGCACTCCCAAAGGTCCACAAACGAATTTTAACTTGGAGACTGATTGTTACTACAGTTGGTTCTCCTACTTACAATTTATCTGAATATATTTCAAATATTTTGAAACCAGTAACTATAAACACTAGTTCGTTTATAAAAATTATTTGAAAAATTGAATAGATTCTAAAAAATATTAATGTACCTAAAGCCTATTCAATAATTTCCTTAGACGTTGTGTCGATTTTGGATAGCATCCCACTAGATCTTGCTTTAGGTTGCATGAAATAAAATTTTATTTTCAATTATAACTTAACAAAAATAACTGAGAATAAATTTTCAATAACCAATAGAACTGTTTTTAATGGTACTGTATTCTCTTTTAATAATAAATTCTATAAAGAAATATCGGTTTGCCCCATGGGTTAGCTTTTATCTCCAGTAGTTTCAGATTTATTTTTACAAGAGGTTGAAAAAAGAACTCTTGAATTTTTAGAATTTACATCCATTCTTTATGAAAGATATGTCAATGACATTATAGTAATTGTTCCTTCTGACAATATTGATTTGTTTCAATGTTTTTAATAGTATAGAAGATTGCATTAAATTCAACCATGAACGTGAAATTGATAATGTTATTAGCTATCTTCATTTACAAATAATTAAAACTCCAAATGTTCATTTATTAACCAATTGGTACAAAAAGCCCCCTCTTGGTTTCAGAGATATCCTAATTACAATTCACATACTTTATTTTGTCATAAAGCTGGTTTAATAAGAGGTTTAGTTAATAGATGTGTCAGATTAAGCGATATTCAATTTAAAAAGGGAAATTTAAATAAGTTTAAAAAAACATCAGTACATAATAACAATCCGCTTCATTTATTCAATGACATTATTACTGAACGCATTCATGAGATCTATAATAGCTTTAGTAAGAAAAATAAATGGATTGATACACTGAATTTGATTTAAAAGTTACTTTACCGTACATTCAAGGTCTCTCTAAACGTTTAACAAGTTCATTAAAAAAATTCAATATCAATTTTTACTTCAAAAACACTATTACTTTATATAAATAATTACTGGAGAAAAAAGACAGTGATATTATTTAAAATGTGTCTGGTATTACTTATTTGATAAAATGGTACTATATCCTATAGACAATCTCATCAGCTAAATGTGTTCTCTCACGTCAATGCATTCTGCGGATAAGACCTTATGTGTTTTCTACACCATAAACCCCAAAGATAATTTTTATCCGAATGTGGGTTAAGACCCTCCAAACAGTTGACAATTGAAAATTATAGTTTTTCTGCAATAGGGATGTTCAAAAAAAAAGAAAGTCCGAATTTTAACTTGCATTTTCGACATTTTTGTTCATTACAACTTGAAAATGAACCGCGTGGAAGGAGAAATAAATCGAACAATATTGAGAGGTATATTAGAGAAAAATTCGTTTCTCTTGGGTTGTAAATATTTTTTAAATTAAAAATCCAATTTTTTGAATTGTTGAAAATAATTCGTCTTTTTTTTGGTTTTAGTTACCTTTTTTTATTTAATTTTTGTTCTATCTTTTTGGTTTAAATATCAACTATTATATTTTTCGTTAAAAATTCATGTTTTGTTGTTGAAAATCGAACAAATTGGTTGAAAATTGAACTACTTTGTTAAATTTTCTTTTTCTTTCGCTGAAGATTCATCTCTTTGGTTGAATATTCGTTTTTTTTTTGTTTGTAGAAAATTTATGTCTTTTGGTAGAAATTTGCTATTTTTTGGTCAAAAATGCAACTGTTTGTCTGAAAACTAATCTAATTTGAGAATTTACCTATTTTGTTTAAGATTCGTCGTTTTTGGTTGAAATCAACTGTTTTTATTTAAAATTAAAATCTTTTTTGTATGAAATATTCATCATTTTAATTGAAAATTCTACTGCATGTTTTAAAATGAACTTTCTTGTTGAAAATTCATATTTTCGAGTTGAAAATACAACTGTTCTGTAGAAACTTTGTCCTTCTGGCTTGCAAATTCAACAATTTTGTCGACAATTTTTTTTCTTTTTTGATTAAAAAATTATTATATGTTGAAAATTCGGCTTTTTCGTTGTAAAATTCAACTTATTGTTCGAAATTAGAAACATTTTGTTGAAAAAAAAATTTTCTTAGTTGAACATCCATCTACTTGGTTGAAAGTTACGCAACTTTTTTTTAATTATTTTTTTGGCTGAAGATTTATCTCTTTGGCTGGAAATTTATTTAATTAACTGAAAATTCGTCGTTTTTGGTTGAATTCAGCTGTTTTTATTTCAAAGTAAAATATTTCTTGACTGAATAATCAACTATTGAGTTGAAAATACATCTATTTTTTCATGAAGATTCACCTTTTTTGTTTGAAAATTCGACCATTTGTTTGAAAATTCATGTTGCTAGATTGAAACTTCAACTATTTGTTTAAAAATTTAATTATTTTGTTGAAAAGTACACTCTTGTATATTTGTATATTTCTGAATTATTCGTCTATTTTACTGGAAAATTCAACTATTTGTTTACAAATTCGACTATTTTGTTTTAAAAAATCGTTTTTTTTTTGCTTGAAAGTTCAACTGTTTGGTTGAATATTCAGTTTTCTTGGTTATAAATTAACTTTTTTGTTGAAAACTCATCTCTTTTGGTATAAAATCTTCTTTTTTTTTGCAAATTCAAATATTTTGAAAAATATTTATACTTTTTGGTAGTGCTCAACTATTTTTTGTTTAAAAAGAAAACATTTTTTGGTTGAAATATCAACTATTATATTTTATTCGTTGAGAATTCATCTTTTTTGGTTTAAAATTTAACTACTTGGTTTAAGATTAACTTTTTTGTAGGAAATGCGTATTTTCGAGTTGAAAATACAACTGTCTTCTGGTTGACAATTTTTTAAAACTGAAAATTCAACTAATTTGAATTGTTGAAAATTCGTCTTTTTTGGCTGAATTGAACTAATTTTTTTTCTTAGCCTAAAAATGCAACTTTTTACTAAAAATTAATCTATTTCGTTGAGGATTTTTTTTTTTTTTCAAAATTCATCGTTTTTGGTTGAATTAAACTAATATTTATTTTAAATTAAAATGTTTTTTTGCTGAAATATCATGAGAAATTAACATTTTTGTTGAAAACTATTTTTTTGAAAATACACCTATTTTTTTAAGATTAATCACTTTTGTTTAAAAATTCGACCATTTGGTTGAAAATTCTTCTTTTTAGGTTTAAAATTCAACTATTTATTTAAAAACTCCACTGATTTGTTGAAAATTTGTATCTTTTTCTTAAAAGTTCAACTATTTGGTAAAAAAAAATCCTTTTTTGAAAATTCAACTATTTGGTGGAAAATTCATCTTTCTTGGTTAAAAATAACATTTTTGATGGGAATTCATTTCTTATGCTAGAAAATTCACCTCTTTCTTATAAAAATACAACTATTTGAGTTTCTTTTATTGCTAGAACATCTACTATTTTTACTACTTCACTATTTTTTGTTCAGAATTCATCTATTTTGGATAAAAGTTCTATTGTTTGATAGAAAATTTAACCATTTTGTTCAAAATTCTACTATCTTGTTCAAACTCAGATCTTTTCTTGAACCTACATCTATTTTGGCAGACAATTTTTTTGGATTGAAAATTAACCTATTTTGTTGAAAATTCAATATTATTTGAAAATTTCGAAATTTAAAGCATTGTATATTGAATTCAATATGGTACCTACATTAGTTGTATTAAAAACAATTTATTATCCTATTTTCGTGAAATATCATCCTATTTCGAGATCATTTTAGACTGTGAAGTTATTATTTTTTATTGATGGACATTTAATTTTGTGAACAAAAAAATTATTCTAAGATTTAAAAGAGAATGTCAACGATAGATAAGACAAAAGTAGCCAAGAATCTTGTGGATGACAATAACACAGATGCTTGGCATCGATTGCGACTTTCTACGTCTTTCTCTTCGACTGTCCGTGTAACAGATTGTTCGAATCATCCTTACGTAATTCAAATTAACATAGCGTGGAAGTCCATCGTTCCCAGGCATTCATGAAATTCGGGTGTAACTCCTACCATTGATTGATAGGATAGACTCTGCAACGTAATACCTAATAGGTTCAAGGAAACTCCATAATAACTTCAAAACATCACGAAAGGACGATAAAGGTCATTTTCTATGAGCTATCTTTTTTTTAATGTGTATGACCCTCCAACCTGACTCCTTTCGATTGTTTGCAACATTTTTCATCAACCTCAACGTGTGCCGAAACTTTTAAGGAAAAAAAAAAGGAAAAAGTTCATCATTTCTCATTAGAATACAGTGCTTCAAAAAAAAAATGGATATACACAAGAATTTATAAACAAAATTATTCAAATTATAGGTGTCATGCGCCTAAAAAAAAGGGTTTCGTAGCCTGTTAAGTAATTAATTAAGTATTGCAAACCTCCTTTTCCCATACCTTCCCACCACACACTTCAACCTTTGCTGCCCTCCCTTTCCCAACTTCTTCCACCATTACTTCCCCCTCTCATCACTTCCCACTTCCCTTCCCCGCCCTCGCCACCCCTACTCGCTGAAAACTACCCTAAATAGTCTGTCCCTCCCTTCACCTACTTATCCAACCCCTCATTTACCCTTACTCCCCCCATAATTCCCCCTCCCTCCCCTTACTCCCTCATTTCCCTTCACTTCTCGTAGTTACCCTCCTCTCACTTCCCCTGGTTCCCTACCCGTAATCTCCTCTCATTTTCCATACTTCCCCTTCCCGCATTTCACATAATTTACCCTTACTTCCCTCCCAATACTTCTCCTTCCTTCATTTCCCCTACTTTTCCTCCTCTCATTTCCCTGGATTCCCCTACCTCACTCCCTACTCCAGTCCCCTCAATTACTGCAAAAAGAATATAGGAAGTGTCCACATATTACGTGACGCCATTTTCAGTGATTTTTGACTCACCCCTCCCTCTTGTGACAAATTGTGATATTTCGGTAACCCCCTCAAACTTTCATGTGACACTGAAGCTAACCCCCCTCCTATTTTTAAATACGAAATATAAATGGAATTTTATATAATAATTGTGAGAATAATTTTAATTAAATTCTTCAGTCATTTGTTTTCATATGAAAATATTGTTGAGTACATTTCGTTTTGATAAATTTCAATAAAGTTTCGGAATTTTGCGAAAGATTACCCTCCAACAGTGCAGTTAAATAATAACTTGATGAGTTTGAAAAACACTTTCATATTTCAGAATTCACACACCTTTTTCCTATTCCTCTTTTTCCCCCTTTTATCAAAAATTCTTATTTTTTTCTCTGTTTTCATGAAACTTCCCCTTTCTTCGTTTTTTTTCGAATTCATCTGGTTTGATTAAAAATTAGACTATTTGGATGAAAATTTGATTATTTTGTTGACAATGTAACTGACAATTTATAACCATTCCATTTTTAATTCAAAATTTATCTTTTTCAGCTAAAAATGTAACTATTTGCTTCAAAATTGATCTCTTTTTAGTTGAAAGTTCAAGCAATTGATTGAAAATTCATGTATTTTGTTGATAATTCGACTTTTTGGTAAAAAAATAATCTTCTTCGTTAAAAAATCAACTATTTGGTTTTTTATAATAATACAATAATAATAATTTTTTTTCAGCTTAAAATTAATTTTCTTGACTGAAAATGTAGCTATTTTATTTTTGGTTGAATATTAATATTTTAAATTGAAAAATGATATTTTCTTGTTAAAGTTTCATGTATTTTGTTGAAAATTTGTCTTTTTTGGTAAAAAATTAATTTTCTTGGTTGAAATTTATTTATTCGTCCTTTTTTGTTAAAAATGCGACTGTTTGGTTCAAAATTAATCTGTTCTGGTTGAGGATTCAACTACTCCGTTGAAAATTGGTCTTTTTTTGTTGATTTCAACCTTTTTTATTACAAATTAAAATTTTTTTTAGTTGAAATGTCAACTGCTACATGTTTTGTTGAGAATTCATTTTTTTGGTTGAAGATTCATTCATTTGGTCGTAAATACAAATAGAAACTGTATTGAAATGTCGTATTTTTAGGAATAAAGTTAATCTACTTGGTTGAAAATTCATCTTTTTGGTTGAAATACGTCTTTTTAGAAGAAAATTAAGCTTCTTTGTTGAAAATTCAACTATATTTGGTTGAAAGTTGAACTACATTGCTAAAAAATGGTCTTTTTTAAATGAATTAAAATTGTTGACAATTAATTTTCTCATGTTGAAAATTAGTTTTTTAATTTGAAAGTTTAACCATTCAATTTTTTTTTGAAAATTTACCTTTTTTAGGTGAAAATTCATCTTTCTTGATTGAAAATTATCTTTTTTTGTTGAAATTTCAACGAAAATGATCAATCTTCAGCAACAAAATACATTTTTCACAAAGAAGTTCAACTTTCAACCAAGTAGTTGAATTTTCAATTAAAAAAGGATTAATTCTCGACGAAGAATATAATATTTGATATTTCAAAAAAGAACAAATTTTAAATTTAAATCAAAAACAGTTTAATACAACCAAAAACAACGAATTTTTAACAATACAGTCGAACTCGGATTTAACGTCCTCGGATTTACCGTTTCCGAGAATTGACTACGCGGCGTGGGTAGGCTTGTCAGGAGCTAAATCCGGTTCAGTTAGGGTACGTCAGGTCCAAGGCCAGCCCCAAAACCGGCGTTAAATCCGAGTTCAACTGTATATTTGAATACTGAACCAAGAAGACTCACATATAACGAAACAGCTGGATGTTTAATCAAGAAGATATTTTCAAAAAGACGAATCTTCAAAAAAATACTTGAATCCTTAACCAAAACTGATAAATTTCCAACTAAAAAAAAAAAATATTTTTTCAGTAAAGTTGCTCAAATTTTAACCAATAAAATTAATTATTTACCAAAAAAGACGACTTTTTAAAAAATAATGTGAAATTTTCAACTAAAAAAGATCAATTTGCAAGCAATAATGTAATAGTTCAATTTTCAGTTGAAATGATTAATTTTGAACTGAAGAAAGACGAATTTTCAACAAAATAGTTAAGTTTGCAAGCAAATATTCTGAAACGATCGTAAACCTAATTTCGTTTGAGCTTTAAATCCAGAGACAGGTTAAATTTGCTGCTTGTATTACAGGATGGGAAGATGTTCTGCACTGAGGCTATTAACGTTCATTAAATTAACTCCATCTCCACCTAATCCTGGTAATGAAAAGGCAGAGTTGTAGAGAAGATTAAGTAGAGAATCGAGAATAGTCCATTAGTTCTGGAAAATAGGAATTTCAAGGTTTACCTTAAAGTTGTGTATTCTCTTCCGGCATATTCTGCCGGGTTTTCATGTTCTCTTCCAGAATATTTTTCTCTTCCGGAGAAATTTGACCTGATCTAATTTCATCCACAGGATCGCAGGAATCAGTCAAAATGGGCACAGCCTTAAATGTTCTATTCCGACATATGTTGTCGGAGATGAATTTTCATACTTATTGGAATTACCCTTTTAACTGTCCGGAATTCATCATGAATTCTTTGAAATTCTTTAGAATTCAAGAGCTCATTCGGTCACACTCACCGCTATTACCTGGTGGTGGGAATCCTCCATTTGTCACAAAGATTACCCTTTAATTTTCTATTCCAGCATATCTTGCCGGAGATGAATTTTTGTACTTGTTCGAATCAACCTTGAATTCTTTGGAGTTCATCATAAATTATTTGAAATTCTTTAGAATTCAACTATACGTTGACGATCAAATATGCTGGAAGAGAAGAACAAAATTCGTCATATTTTGCCAGAAGGAAATACTTGTCCTCACTTCAATACCTCCATGTTAATAAAACCAGACAGATTAAGTAATTAATACTCTCTAGTTAAGTATATTATTTATAAATATTTTTAATTTACTTGAACTCTTTGAACTCGACTTGTTCTTTTTAATTCATTTCAATTGCTTGGACTGTTCTTAAACGCGTTCAAATTCTTTAAAATTGCTTGAAATCTTCTGAATTCAGAGGGAATGTAAAGAATTCAGGGAATTCGAAGGAATTCAGAGAATGCAGATAATTAGGAGAATTCAAGAAATTCAGAAAAGTCCAGGAATTCCTTGGATTCCCTGAATTCTTTTCAGCACCTGCATTCTTTTTATTACATGAATTCTCTGAATTCCCTGAATTCTCTGAATTCCCTGATTTCTCTGAATTCCCTGAAATCTATGAATTCCATGATTTCATTGAATTCCTGAATTATGATAAATTCGTTGGAAATAAGAGAATTCATGACATTCAGAGAATTTACTAAATCCACGTAATTAGGAGAATTAAAACAATGCAGGCAATTAAGAGAATTCAGGTAATTAAGAGAATTTAAGGGATTCACAGAATTCAGAGAATTCAAGGGATTCAGAGAATTCAGAGAATTCAAGGAATTCAGAGAATTTAAGAAATTTAGAAAATTTATGTAATGCAGAGAATTTAGAGAATTCATAGAATTCAGAGAATTAATAGAATTCAGAAAATTAATAGAATTCAGAAAATTAATAGAATTCAGAGAATTATTAGAATTCAGAGAATGAATAGAATTCAGAGAATTCATGGAATTCAGAGAATTATTAGAATTCAGAGAATTCATGGAATTCAGATACTTCATGGAATTCATGGAATTTGCAGAATTCATGGAGTTCAGAGAATTCATAGATTTTAGAGAATTCATAGAATGCAGAGAATTCATGGAATTTAGAGAATTCATGAAATTTAGTGAATTAATGTGATTCATGGAATTCAGAGACTTCATGGAATTCAGAGACTTCACGGAACTCAGAGAATTCATGGAACTCAAAGAATTCATGAAGTTCATGGAATTCAGAGAATTCATATAATTGAGAGAATTAATGGAATTCAGCGAATTCATGGAATTCACAGAATTAATGGAATTCACAGAATTAATGGAATTGAGAGAATTAATGGAATTTATGGAATTCAGAGAATTCATGGAAGTCATGAATTTCATGGAATTCAGAGAATTAATGTAATTCATGGAATTCAGAAACTTCATGGAATTCAGAGAATTCATAAAATTCATAGAATTCATGGAACTTAGACAGTTCATGGAATTCAGAGACTTCATGGAATTCAGAAAATTCATGGAATTTCAAGAATTCATGGAATTAGGAAAATTCACGTAATTAGGAGAATTGATAGAATTTAAAGAATTAATGGAATTCCCAGAATTCATGGTATTCAATGAATACATACAGTAAGGCCAAATTCATAGTAGTCATATTCTCCGAATTCTCTGAATCCAGATAATTTAAGGAATTCCGAAGACTTCAAAATAACGCAAGAAATTCAGGGAATTTAGACTAGATAATTCACGGAATTTTCAGAATTCTGGGAATTCCTCGAAGTCTCTGAATTTCTCGAATTTCTTGATTTTTCGGAATTATCTGAACTCCTTAAATTCTCTAAATTCCTTAAATAATTTTAAATATCTTTGTTTATTGAATTCCTTGAAATGCCTGAGTTCTCTGAATCCAGATAATTCAAGAAATTCTAAGAACTTCAAAAAGTGCAAGGAACTCGCAGGAAATTTAAATGAATATCAGAAATTCTTAAATAAATAAAGTAATTCAAATAATTCATGAAATGCTGAAGAATCGAGAAGATTTCAATGAAGTTAAGAGAATTTGAAAGCGTTTAAAAACGTTCCAAGCAATTAACATAAAATTGTAATTCATAGAATTCAACGAAATTAAAAGAATGCAAAGTAATTCAAGTGAATTTAAAATATTTCCAAATAACATACCCAGAGCGTAATAATTACTAAAACTGTCTGTTGTTTGCCACCCAGGTATGCTCACTAAAACGAGAGGCCAACCAAAAAAAAAAAGATTGGTTCTTCAGACGAGTGGTCGTTTTAGACAATCCCTCCGAAAGGTTTTTTTAACATGAATTTATCGACTATATTTGTTACAAATCGCTTACTATCAAATTAAAATAAGTCTTAAATAATATTCAATATTTGTCTTAACAAATGGCTGACAATCATTATATATTTTCTCAGAATATTGAAAAAGGTGGACCGGAAGCCACTTTGAAAACTCAGGTGAGAATTCAGTACGGGAAATAATGAAATTGGACGGGCTAAGGCTTCGCGCCAACGGTGTTATGAAACGTCGTGTGATTACGTGCTAATTAATTCTTCTGAAGAAAGTACCTCTCTTTGCTACTATTTCTCAGTAAGAAACGGAAGTACGGTCGTTATGAAGATGAAATTTAAATCTCGAATCTCAAGAGTACTTCTGTCAGAGTAATTCCTGGTGCAAATACATATTTTAAACATTTATTTCTAAGAAAGACAATAGTGCTTTGAGATGAGTCATCAAACTTGTTCCTCTTGAATAAACTCTGACATTAATTCAATAAAAACTCTACTCCATCAAAGTCTGAACTCATGTTATTTTCATTTGCAGAAAATGAATTGTCAGATTTCTGTATGAGCGGTAATGAATATAATATTTAAAAATCATATTGTGCTAAGAATGACTTTTAATTCCGCTAAATTCAAGCAGACAGCATCTTATATTGACTCATCACAAACTATGAATTATTGGATTGACTATCGTATAATTTATTTCATCACGTTATTTGTGACAGCCCCAGTATGATTAATGGAAGAAAACGATTTGTGAAATTTACGCAATTGCCGTAATTCATGTAAAGGACACTTATAATTATTTGCTATTTTCCAATAAAATCGCGATTTATTTCTCAACTCACAGATCAAGCCTGGATGATGAGCAAACATTTATTATTCACCTGTGCAAAATTTACATTCTTGCAACTATTTTTGCTTGATTAATATTTATTCCAGCTTGCCGACATAAAATCATCGTTGTAGTTTAAGGCTATAAATGTAATTAATATATTCAGTGAATGCGATATTCCACTGATTGTGAGATGAAATTGTACAAAATAATTTAAAAATTTCTATTTGGATAATTGCTTACTAGATTCTGAATAGACGGGACTTTTTAATTCGAGAGGAAAAAGAAAAGGGTATCATGGAATGCCGTACACGATAATTATGTACACAATATTTAAAAAGCTTTACGAGAATCAATTATATAGTTACTTAATTTATACTCGCGTGAGTGCCTCTTAAGTAATAGTATATTACCAAATTTAAATTTAAGGCTCCAGCATTTCTAAACGCAACTTTATACCTACTTCAGAGATCACAGTGGTTCAGCAGTTCAATTGTAGAGAAAATAGGCGAATTTTGCATCGAAAAAAGAGGATTTTTTTATAAGGGGAAATTTTTTTCTTTTAAAAATACTAGCGTAATGAACTAAAATTATTAAGTGCAACGCTTTTATGAGAAACCACAAAGATTAACGTATAAAATTACATTTGATTTATAAATAAAATGTTATAAGATCAAAAGTATCTCAGTTAAGTGTGAGATTTTCTTCTCTTTCGTTAGAATGTTGATTCAATCGTGTCAGATTCTCATTTTTATATGTTGTTATTTTAAGAACAAATATCAAATATTTTTCGAACATTTGAAAAATATTAAACAATAAATACGGAAACAGCTAATCACGAGTATTTTTCATAATTATATTTAGAATGAATATGAATAAAAAGTTCCGAAAAGTTCAAAATCAAAATTAAACATACTTTTTTTAATTCTGCGAATAACACATTTTTGTACCTGCGTCTCACATGCTACTGCAGTTATTCCACTTCCATAATTTTTTGCAAAAGACCTAAAACTCGTATAGGTTGAAACAATTTATTACCGCATTCTTCTAATCGAGTACTTTTGGAAAATTTTTAAATCATTAACGAAATTATTGTTTTAAAAATAATTTTACAGTTAACCGCATTCTTTTTAATCGACCTGAAAAGATATATCACGCATATCCTAAATAGTTCTATTCAGAATGACCACGAATGGAAAATTTTAAAAAGCCCAAAAATAATTTAAGATTTTATTTTTACATTACATTGGACCTTTCCAATTATATGAAATTAAATATAAAAAGGTATGAAATCATAAACGAAAAGTCGGACTTTTTTACCAAATTTACTCAGATCGCTGTCTCTAAAAAAAGAGAAAGAAAGGAAAAAATAGGTGAGTAAGATTTGTGTGACCCTCTACCATTTTTTAACGTAAGATTTTATATTTATTACGGTTTTAACAGATTTCGAGAGATTTTAAGGTATTTCAAAGAACTATAAAGTATTTCTAAGAATTTCAACATTTTTACGGATTTTAACGAGATTTCCAAAGCTTTTTAGGGAATACTTGATATTTCAAGGAATTTAAAAAGATTTCTAAGTATTACGAAATTTTAAGGGTATTCTAAATGATTTCAAAGTATTACGAGAAATTTTACCATTTTCAAATAATTTAAAAATATTCCAAGAGTTTGAAGATATTACCCCGTATAACTTTAGAGAGAATCTCAATTTTTCAAGGGATTTTATAGGATTTTACGAACCTTCAAGGAGTTTAATCAGATTTTACAGAATATTAATAAAAAATAAAGTTTTAAAGGAATTTTACAGATTTCAAGGGATCTCGTAATATTTCAAAATATTTCACGGAATTTTAAACGATTTTAAAATATTTAAGAAGATTTTCACTGATTTTATAGGATTATAAGGGATTTTTGTGGAATTTGGCAGATTTTAAGTGATTTCAAAGATTTCAAAAGATTTGAGGGAATCGCAAAGAATTTAAAGGTATTTCCATGGAGCCTAATCGTTTTAAAGGAATTTCAGGAGACTATATATGGTAAAACAAGAGAGTATAAAATATAAAACTAGAGATCAAGGAATATGTTTGTGATGGATATAAATTTCACACGTCATAAGTCGCGTGACAGGACATATAACGCTGATAAAAAAAATCAAAACTATTTCAAAAACATGTACAGAACAGACAAAAATATTTTTAAATATGGTAAAAATTACTATTTTTACGATTTAATTGATTTTGACTCTCTTTATAGCATGATAAATTGATATGGAGCGTAATCCGACAATTAACTGTTATTTAGAACCCACGTTGAAAAATCGATTTTTAATCATACTAAAATTTTTGTAAGTCTAAAATTAACAATTTTAGCCAAAAGTATAAATAAAATTACATAATAAATAGACAAAAATATCGAGTGTAACCTAAAACTCGAGAATAATCGGGTATTATCCCATGTGGAAATTGCGATCAGGATTCGGAAGGGCCCTGACTAGTTTAGGCACCTATTTCTGATAGGACACTGGTCGGGAAAAATTGAGAGGAGCAGACTAGTTCTGTCTTTCTAGTTCTAGTTTTTTCCGGTCCCACAACATCTAGATATTAGAAATTTTCACTCTACTATGACAATTCATTATTTTTATTATTTTCTACATGACTTTCATTCACACAGTACAAATTTAACTGTTTCCATTATATTTTACATACTAAAAATAATTTTATCTTAATTTTAAATAAAATAACGTTGTTGTGAGAGGTGGAAAAATTAATAAATTAAAATTTGTTGGTTATATTCTCACAAACTCTTTAGTATATATATTAGATAGAATGTTACATCTGGTTTATGCTGACTAAGGTCCGACCAGTTCTTGACTAGAACTTTTCGATCTTTTTATATCAATGAGGACCCAACTAAAACCTGGCTAAAATACAAGATTGGGCCCTAACTAGACGCATATCGTTTTTCTAGTCACAAAAAATGGAAAATCTTAACAGTGCGTTAAAGGGTCCTACTAGAATTATTAGTTTAGTTGTTCTAGTGAGATTCTGACGACTCCCCTAATTGAAGTGGGGACAAATGTGGTAATTTATAAATGGGATAGTCACACAATTGAAAACACGATTATTAGTTAAGTGTGCTTGGTCACATGGATGACCAGCGTAGTATACATTGAAAACATGAATGACCTTTTGTGAATGAAGCGCGAAATTATAAGTATATATACTATCCCATTGAAACATATAATTGAGAAATTCGTTGAGTCTACTCTGTTTATAAAATAAAATCAAATATACCTTTTGTATACCTATATAAAAAGGTACGTCGCATTTGATTGGAACCACTTGTAGGACGCTTCATTACTTGATGATAATATTTTTCGCGAATGAGGATCTTGTCTTTCTCAAGAACCTACCGCCCACTCGCAAATTTTCTTTTCCCTGAAGAAGAGTCGACAGCTTCGACGTGTTTGGACAGAAAGAATTTTTGAATACAAAGGCGTTTGGTAATTTCGCAAAATCCTAGCAGATATAACTTTCCAATGCAGAAAAGTGAATAGGTAGGCGACGTTGGAAGAATAGTGACTGAAGATTGCGGGTCAGAGGTCAGGCGAGACCCGAACGAACGAAAGTAAGAAGTATTTTCGCTGGATGAGCATTGAAGATGGTGCTGGGTGCTGGATTCAAGAGAGACTCACTCCTTTACAGGTAAGGCTGAACCTACACCCTCCTAAAGTTGAAACGAACATGTTATTCCACATATATATACTTAAAATAAAGAAAATTCAACTCACACATACTTGTACTTATGCACACCTATTCTGCTCTTCTGCAGTAGAAAGAGGCAGCCTGAAGGCTCATAAACTGTTGGAGGTCTTCTAGCTTATTACAACCTCTCGTGCCTCCGATGCACTGATACGGAATCGTTTTAGATCTATTTTCAGGAAAATAATACCTGCACAGTTATTGCCTCAAGCACGTGTTCATCATTGCACATTACGATACTTTCGATAATAACTTAATGTGGAGGTGTTTAGAGTTACGATATTAATTTTCGAATAGAATTACTTTTGTAATTTGTACATTCAATTGCCTTTACAGATTTTCTAGAATTATACTAATTAGCGTAATTGAAATAGCAATACTTCCCACATAGCAAGAAGATTTTGTGAGATATCTCATATATAGTGTTCCACGCTTGACCGGTTAAACGTTTAAACAATTTGAATAATTTCTAGGTTTAACCATTCAGACATTGAGCCTGTGTAGAACAGTTTATTTGGTTATACTTTTCATCGTTTTCAAATTATTTTTTCTTTATTTAAACTAGTTTCAGTTCAGGGCCTGAAACGTTGCAAAGTCTGACAAATACACTTTGTATAGTCCGAATTTAAAAGTTGTTAGGCCAAAATCAAAAAGTGTACTGGAAAATTAACACTTTATTCTTTAGTCTTTAAATTATCTACATTTTTATTTATTTATCACAGACTTCACAGTCTTTAACGCAGAGTAATTTACTCGCGTATTACTCCGTACACTTCATGCGTATTATTGCGTAAAAACCGCGTAATAATGCGTTATAGAAAGTAGCAGAAAGCCTTATAGTTTAGGTCAAGTTTCCGTCCTTCCGAAATGAGGAAAGGGGAAGTGAGCGAAAATGAGGGGCAATGAAGGGAGGGGAAGTAGGGAAAATTATAAGAAGGAAAGTGATAGGGAATGAGGCAGGGAAAGTATTGGAAAATGGCCGAGGGAAAGTGGGTTGATAAGGGAAAGGGGAAGTAGAGGGAAGGAGGGGAAGAAGAGGTACACAGGGGAAGTATGGTCAGTGAGGGGAAACGCAGAGTGGGGAAGTGAGGAGAAATTAGAGGAGAAGTTGTAGGGAACCGAGGGGAGATGAAGGGAAGGGAAGTAATAGGAAATAAGGAAAGGGTGTTTAGGGGGATTCGGAGAAATAAAGGAAGGGTAAGTAGGGTGTAAACAGAAATGGGATAGCGGGTGTATAGGGGTTAGGAGACAGAAGTTGGGAGAATGTTGGAAGAAGAAGAATTGGAAATAAGGGGAAATTATGTAAAGGGAATTAAGGGCAATGACGGGAAATAAGGGGATAGGTAGTAAAGAAAATGACGGGAAATAAGGGGAAACAAAGGAAGGGGGAGTAGGGGCGTGAGAGGAGTTGAAGGGAAGCGAATTAGGGGAAGCATGGCAAAATTAAATAAGTATAAGTAGGGGAAATACGTAGAGGGGGAGTAGGGGAAGTTACGCGAAATGAGTGGCGGACACTTACGAGAAACAAGGAGAAATTAGGGATATAACAGTAGGGGAAGTAGGGGAAGTGAGGGGAAATGATAATAGGGGAAGTAGGGAAAATGAGGGGAAATTTAGGAAACTGTCGGTGGAAGTAGGAGAATTGATAAGAGGGGAAAATAAATAAGGAAGAACTTGCGAAAAGTTGGGGAAGCGAAGGTTGAAGTGTGGGAGGGGAAGTATGGGAGGAGAGGGGAATTAGGGGAATGTAAATGGAGGGAAAGTATGGGAGGGGGAGGTTTAAACGATTTAAGTAACGTCTTAATAGGCTACAAAACCCTTTTTTGTAAGCATGCAATAATTTTGTTAAAAAGTTATCCTTTACGGTTGCAAATTCAACTATTTTGTAAAAAATTAACTTTTTTTTTGAAAATTCAACAATTTGGTTGATTTTTTTTCTTTTTTCACTGAAACAGGTTTCTGTGCTGAAAAATCAACTCTTTTGTTGAAAATTCATCTCTTTGCGTAGAAATGTTATCTTCTTTCCCAGGTGGAAAAGTTATATATACGAGTTTATATATAGTGAACAAAATTATGTATATAAACTATATATAACTTTTCCACCTGGGTTGTTTAAAAGTGTAATTGTTCGCTCGAATATTAATCTGCTTTGGTTGAGGATTTAAAATAACCATCATTCTTTGTAGAAAATATCAACTATTACATTTTTGGCTGAAGAATTCATCTCTTTATGTGGAAATTCAACTATTTTGTTGAAAAACGACTTCCAATTTAAAGGTTTCCGATTTTCAAAATTCACAATTAAATTTTCATTAATTTGGAAGGTTTATAGTATAAAATGGTGTAATTTTAAACTTTCTTGTGAACACGATAACTTGAAAACGGTTGCACATAAATGGATGAAATTTGGAGGGCTTATTTTTACCACTAATATCTTGAAACTGACCGAAGGATTTCTGAAAATATTTATTGCAGTTTTTTTTTGCACTTAATGATATTTCAAAACTCGGTTTTTTATGATCAAACTTTTTTTAATAACATAATTCAAAGTTGATTCAAGAATATAAAAGATTCCTTGGTTCGAGAATAATCAATTGACCTATATTATTAATACATTTTATCAGAGAGTAGGGAAGTTGTGGTAATTCATATATTTTAAAAATCTTTTTTTTTATAGTAAAACTTTGTTCATTAACATAATTCAAAGTTGATACAACAACATAAAAGATTCCTTGGTGCGAGACGAATAGATTGGCCTATAATATTGATATATATTTTATTGAAGAATAAGGAAGTTATGGTAATGCATAATATTTGAAAACACGGCTTTTTATAGACAAACTTTTTTCACTAACATGATTCAAAGTTGATACAAGAACATAAATGAGTCCTTGGTTCGAGACGAATCGATTGACCTATAATATTGATACATTTTAATATAGAAGAAGGAAGTCATCCTCATTTATATTATATTTAAAATCGATTTTTATAGTAACAATTTTTTCATTCTCATAATTTAATGTTGATGCGAATATAAAAAAGATGTGTTGATTCGAGACGAATCGATTGACCTATAATATCAATACATTTCAATAAAGAAGAATGAAGTTATCCTCATTTATATTATATTTGCAATTGATTTTTATAGTAACATTTTCTTCATTCTCATAATTTAATGTTGATGCGAGAATAAAAAAGATGTGTTGATTCCAGACGAATCGACTGACCTATGATATTAATAGATTTTAATAAAGAAGAAGGAAGTTATCCTCATTTATGTTATATTTAGAATTGATTTTTATAGTAACAATTTTTTCATTCTCCTAATTTAATGTTGATGCAAGAATAAAAAAGATGTATTGATTTGAGACGAATCGATTGACCTATAATATTAATACATTTTAATGAAGAAGAAGGAAGGTATCCGCATTTATATTATATTTGAAATTGATTTTTATGGTAACCATTTTTTCATTCTCATAATTTAAAGTTGAGGGGAGAATAGAAAAGATGTGTTGATTCGAGACGAATCGATTGACATATAATATTGATACATTTTATTGAATAGTAAGAAAGCTATGGTAATGCATAATATTTGAAAATAGGTTTTTTTATAGTAAAACTTTTTTCTTTAACATAATTCAAAGTTGATGCAACAATAAAAAATATTCCTTGGTTCTAGACGAATAGATAGACCTATAATATTGATATATTTTAGTAAAGAGTAAGGAAGTTATGGTCATTTATATTATATGAAAAATCTATTTTTATAGTAAAAATTGTCCCATTCTCGTAATTTAAAGCTGATGAGAGAATAGAAAAAATGTGTTGATTCGAGACGAATCGAATGACTTATAATATTGATACCTTTTATGGAACAGTAAGGAAGCTATGGTAATGCATAATATTTGCAAAAACCCGTTTATGTTATGGTAACATTTTTTTCATTAAGGTAATTCAAAATTATTTTGAATTTTTGTTAATAATTCGTCTTTTTTCGTTGAATTCCACCGTTTTTTATTGAAAAATTCTAATCATTTTTGTTTACAAATTCAACCTTTGAGTTAAAACTTAATTGTTTTAATTGGAATCTTAACTCTTCACTTAAAATAACTTAGCATAAAGATGTCAAAGGGATAGGGTGCGATAGAATTCACCCCTTCCCTTTTCCAGCTCGAAAAATTACAATTTTGAATACAAAATTTGATTTGTCTGATTTGTCATTGTATTTAAACAATTTTTTGTATTATTTTGTAATTTTGTATTTTTTGTAAATTTTTATTTTTAAATGGATCAAAATCAAAACTTTAGTTTCTCTATAATTAAAAAAAAACACAAATTCTTCCTCCATGAGGAAGCAAACCAAACAAATATAAATACAAATAAAGTGCAAAAAATTGGAGATCGAATTCACATCTATTTTGGAATATTTATATTAATAATAGAATATACCGTGAATATGGGAAATTCCGACTTAATAGGATATTTCGGGGTTGAGGAGGTCTCGGATGAAACTTTCGAATGAGAATCTCATAGAAATCTGAAACAGTTCCGTGCCCTGATTCAGAACACGTCACTAAATGCAACTGCGAGAACCAGACTTGTATACATCCTTCCGGCATTTTATTATTCTTCTGCTGTAAACAATATTAATAGTTGTTTCCCCCTCGGATATTTCTTCGTTATTCCTAGGATATTCTCAAGATATTTTGAGATATAAAAGAAATAACCGAGAATATCCTGTCTTTATTAGTATATTTTTGAATTGAGGAAGTCTCTGATAAAGCTTTGGAATGAGAATCTTGTAGAAATCTGAAACATTGTCGTGTCCTGATTCAGAGCACGTAACTAAATACAAGTGCGAGAACGAGGCTGGGAGACATCCTTCCGGCATTTTAATATTTTTCTGCTGTAAACAATGTAGCCAGCTCCAGCTAGACCAGGTAGCGCAAACCATCCAAAGCAATTAAACGGAACAATCTCACGTATAAGTAGAGGTATCGCGTAAGCGCGCGCAATTACTTTCTCGCTTTTACATCAAAGATCCTGGAGACGCTGCGCTGAAAACGAGGATCCCTGACGTCACGAACATCACCTTCTGTTGACCCTCGAGACAAACCTATATTTACTCCACAATGTTATTTGCACTCTGCTTATAAGCATAAATAAATCAACAAATGGAAATACCGGCGTTTTTCATTTTATTACTAAAAACGATTTAAGTCATATGGATATCTTTTGGTATTATTGTGTTTTTTCAAATAATTTCTTTTGTCTAGTTTTGAAAAATATAGTAAAAAGAAAATAAGACGACTTTTCACGAAAATAAGCGAATAATAGGGGAATAAATTCTTTTGAATACAATCAATGTAGATACCATCATGGTGAAGTTTTGAAAAATGTTGACAAACAGTTAAATTATCAGCAAAATAATTGAACTTTCAAATGAAAGGGACGTCTTTTTAACAAAATAGTTGAAATGTCAACCATGTAGTTACATTTTTAACCAAATTCTTGAATTTACCACTTCTGAAGAGGAATTCTCATCTAAATGGTCGAATTCTCAAACAAAATAGATTAAACTTCAACAAAAAACGGTTGCATGTTCAACCCAAAAAAATAAACTTTCTACCAAGAACGACAAAGTTTCCACCAAGCAGTTACATTTCTGACCAAAAATGATTGAATTTTTACCAAAAGAGA
Source organism: Andricus grossulariae (assembly GCA_011634705.1). Taxonomy (NCBI): domain Eukaryota; kingdom Metazoa; phylum Arthropoda; class Insecta; order Hymenoptera; family Cynipidae; genus Andricus; species Andricus grossulariae. Next base: position 2,023,939 of record JAABKJ010001755.1, read on the forward strand.
TCAAATTTCTACAAAACGATTGAATTTTAATCCCAAAAATATGATTTTTCAACAAAAATTTTTTTAAACCAAATTGTTAAATTTTAAAAACAAAAAAAAAACTAACTTTCTACAAAAAAGTTCAATTTTTAACCCGTAAATCTGAATTTTCAACAAATAAGTTCATTTTAAACCAAAGAGTTGATTTTTCAAGCAAAAGAGATTTTAATTTGAAATCAAAAAGAGTTGAATTCAATCAAAAAGACGAATTTTCAACAAAATAGGTGAATCTTTAACCAAAACCGATTAATTTTCATGAAAAAATTGCATATAAATAAAAATTTCAAATCCAAAATGGAATAGTTACACTTTCAGTTAAAATAATTAATTCTAAAAAGAAAATTTAACAAAATAGTTCAATTTTTAACCAAAGAGATGAATTTTTAACTCAAATCATGAATCTTGAACAAAAAATTAATCTTTAACAAATAAGTTCAACTTTCAACAAATTACTTTAATTTTCAACCTGAAAAAATGAATTCTCAACAGAAAATGTAATGGACGAAATTTCTATCAAAAGAGATTTTGGTTTTAAATCAATAGCAGTTGATTTCAGCAAAGGAAAAATTTAATTAAAATAAAAGCCAGTTCAGTTAAATCTGAAAAAAAAATTCCAATAATATAGTTGAATTTCCAACCCAAAGAGACGAATCTTTGACCAAACAATTTGAATTTTTGACCAGTAAATATGATTTCTTAACAAAATAGTTGAATTTTCAACAAAATAATTAAATTTTCAACCAAATGGTAAAATGTGGAACGAAAAGAAATGAATTCTGAGCCAAAAATATAATAGTAGGCTTTTTAATTTAAAAAAATCTGCCCGCTCAATAATATATTTATCTAGCGCTTCGCGCTCGAAGATGTTTTTACGTGGCGTTACGCGCTCGGTATTTGTATTTCCCCCACATTTGCGCCCAGACCTTTTAAAATTAAAGGTCAAATCATCGACAACTGTAATTTGGTGATTATTATTTGGTTGAAAATTTAATTATTTAAAAAAAATGTAATTATATGTTTGATAATTTAATTATTTGTTCAAAAATGCAATTATTTTTTTGAAAATTTAATTATTTGGTAGAAAACCTAATTATTTTCTTGAAAATTCAACAATTTAGTTTAAAGATCATCCTTTTTGGTTGAAAAATCAACTGTTTCCTTGAAAATTTATCGTTTTGTGTTGAAAATTCAACTATTTTGGCAGAAAATTGAACCAATCGATTAAAAATGGAAGTATTTGGTTAAAAATTAAACTATTTCGCTAAAAATTAAC